>JBAMBJ010001232.1:0-55842 GCA_037043495.1 Drosophila recens | reverse complement strand
CGAGCCCTATTTGCGACAATAACGTATGCGCCAAAACGCAATTTTACAGGAGAGAGTTTTTTAGGTTTCGTTAAGTTGATTTCTTCGAGTCATTTGTCGCTTACGTTATTATTCACAGGTCAATATCTCCGTAAATATATAAAATAAAAATGTAATATTTTAGGTGCAGATGCGGGTGGTGTTTATAAACATATTGGCATAAAAAAAAAAATTTCGAAAAATGGCGCATACGTTATTGTCGCAAATAGGGCTCGATATACTCTTAGTCCCTTAAGAAAATCAAAATAGTGTTTCGACCAAGAAATTAAACACAAAGTGTCTACAATATTAAAAGCTGTTCCATTAACATTAATATATATGTGTATTAACATAAATATCTATTCTAATAAGCAAAGAATGTAAATAAAATTAACAAATGTAACTGTCTGCGTGATGTGCGTGGGGTTTATTGAAGTCTGCGTGCTAAATTTGGTTGCTCTAGCTCTTATTGTCTTTGAGATCTGGGATCTCACACGGACGGACAGACAGACGGATGGACAGACGGACATGGCTATATCAACTCGGCTGTTGATGCTGATCAAGAATATACAGTGGCGAGCAAAAGTGAGTGCATGTTCACAACACTGACTTTCATGATTCATAAAAAGAAAACCATACAAGGGAATCCAAATTTTTTTTTCTAAAAGTGAGCTTACTTTTTCAACTTTTACTCTAGATTTTTTTAAAAAAAAGTTTTGTTGCAAAAAGTTTCTCTAATCAATTCTATTAGAGACTGCGAAAAAAAATTTTCTAAAATCTTTTCTCATGTATTTTTTAAAATTTTTTGAAAATGGCAAAATAGGCACTTTTTCCCCATTTTCATACAAAAAGTGCCTTTTTTGCCATTTTTGAAAAATTTTAAAAAATACTAGCGAAAAGATTTTCGAAAATTTTTTTTTGCAGTTACTAAATAAATATATTAGAGAAACTTTTTGCATTAAAACTTTGTTTTCAAAAACTCTAGAATAAAAGTTGAAAAAAATCTAAGAATTTGTATTTTTATATTAATGTTGCCTTACTCCTATTTGTTAAGAATGAAATGGTAAAAATTTAGAAAAAAAAAATTTGGATTCCCTTGTATGGTTTTGTGTTTATGAATCATGAAATTCAGTGTTGTGAACATGCACTCACTTTTGCTCGCCACTGTATATACTTTATGGGGTCGGAGATGCTTCCTTCTCCCTGTTACATACATGGCAACGAATACAATACACCCTTTTACTAATTTTTTAGGTAATGGGTATAAAAATATGCCAAGATTGAGTCTCCCCTCTCTTTCTTTGTCTCTCTCTCTCTCTCTCTCTCTTTTATTTCTTATCTTTTGGCTGCGCTTTTGTCTCGCTTCGTTTTTAACTCGAAGTCACTTCGACTAAGGTCAAAATCTGTTGCCAGCTGCCGTTTCTTGGCTGATTTGGGATTCAGTTTGGGGCTTCGTTCGCTTCGCTTCGCTTTTGTTGTCTTATTTTTGGGCGCTTCATTGTGCACTTTTCGCATTTCCATTTCATTTATGCAAAACTGTTTCTCGCTAATTTGACGCACAAACATTTTAAGCTTCGCTTTTTCAATTAGCCGACTTTGAACTTTTGACCTTTCGAGACTAAAATTGTAACAGCAACAACAACAACAACAACAACTGTATTGTATTGTCTGGCAGTGCACAGTGGTTCCTTCCATAGGCCAAAAATAAAAAAGTCCAAGCTAAAATTTGGACTTTAAATGTGTCAACACTGTTTTAGAATTGGTCTAGCTATTAAACTGTATTCTTGTTTTTGTTTTGTTCTAGCTGTCCTCTTCAAGAATATCATCGAAAGAGACAGCATGATATTATTTTGGTGAGCAACTTGCTAGTAGAGCAGTCAGTAAAAAAATTAAAAAAGCATTTAAAACAAAGTTATTGTGCGGTGGAAGGGATTAATTTTATTAATAAAGGTATTATCTATATTTATACAACAAAAAGTATATGTACTTCCTGCTGTGTTTTGTGTAAATCGGTATTGTGTTAAGTACGTTATTTTAGACGTTCTGTGTTTGTCTTTTCTGTGTTTCGTTAGAGCTTTCGTTATGAAGCAAAAGTCAGCAATCAAAAAATCTTTTTGTATATTATGAACTAATATTTGAAGATTATGTGATGTTGATTTCAAGTGCCAATAGGCGCCAGGGCTCTTGCTATATACAAAAATGTAACCTAACCTCAACTTTAAAAAAACATATGAATTTTCTATGGCAGCTATATGATATAGTCGTCTGACTTTGACCAAATTTGGTCAGAATGCATTAGGCCATCCCATATGCATATTGTGTCAGTTTGTTTGAGATATCTCAAACAACAAAAATGTTGTTCATACTAAGACTTGATTTTCGACTGATCATTCATAATGATATGATATAGTGGTCCGATTTCAACCAAATTTGATCAGAATATATTAGGCCATTCCTTTATGCATATTCTGTCAGTTTGGTTCAGATATCTCAAACAACAAAAATGTTTTTCAACAAAAACTCGATTTTCGACTGATCGTTCCTATGGCAGCTATAAGATATAGAGGTCAGAATTTAACCAAATTTAGTCAGGGTGTATGGGACCATCTCATATGCAAATTCTGTATGTTTGGTTCAGAAACAAAAAAGTTTTTCATACAAACACTTGATTTCAGACCGATAGTTCATATGACAGCTATATGATATGGTGGTCCGATCCGGCTGATTTTTATACATAATCTTACTATAAATTTATAAAAATTTTGAGTTTAGTTTTAAGCCTCTACCTCTACTAGAAGTATTTTTGGCCGCCTTCCCCATACAACAGGAACCAGTGTGCAGTGGCTTTAATCTAATATAGGCAGCGGAAACGGAAACGGAAACTGAACTAAACTGAACTCGCCGATGACAGCTGTTGATAACAGAAGAAGACTTGTGCAACTTGTGAGTACACTGAAAAAAATAGGCCCGCTTTTTGGAATTAAATCGTTCAGAAGTTCTGTAATCACGAATTTTCTTAAACCAAGTATGACTTTTCAATTCCTTTTCCCTAAATATTTTGATTATCGGGACTTTAGAAGAATTTTTTCAGTCAAATCAAATGTTTCTTTTATTATTTTTTGACTATTTTAAATTTGACAATAATATTCCAAATACATACTTTAAAAATACATGCCAAAATCTAAAACTTTAATCTTGAATTTAAGAATGAACTATTTTTTTCTGTGTAACTTTGTTCAAAAATCGTTGAGACGTGAGTCTTGGCCAAGTTGAGGTTTTCAAAACTCATAATCCACTTACAACAAAGCACAGATAAAGACACAGAGAGAGAGAGAGATAGAGAGAGAGAGAGAGAGAGAGAGAGAGAGAGAGAACAACAGACACTCACACACACACACGTGATTTTCCAGCTAATTCATTTATAATTTCCTTTTTGGCCATGCCATCACTGCGGACGGCAGTCCGCGCTAGTGACGAAAGCAGCACGAAGGGTGCGAAGGCGACTAGCATATATACACAGGAAGAATGGAAAATTTGCTATGACTGTCCGATCAGGTCGAGTTATATACCGATCGAAAGGTATCAACTTAACTTACAAATGTGCATACTAAGACTTTTGAAAACTCACCTGGTTCGTGAGATAAACAGGTGTAAGTGGAAGGGGCAAAATTTAAATGATTGGAGCTAGTGGGGCCGTTGGAGCCTTTTGGTCAACATTTTTAATTTTGTAATATTTCTCATAAAAATACGCGTCGAATGACACCTCAATCATCAAAATCCGACTACTGGTTCAAAAGATAAATTATTTTGAAATTTTTGGTGCCCTTCTCAAAACGAGATGAAAAGTCAGTCTGTTTGTTTGTTTGTTTGTCTGTTTGTTTGTATAGATCAAATCGTTGTTTTAGCTTAAAAGTTTGAATGAGGACTTGTTCCCGCTCAAAAATCTAGAAACGTTTGTTCTACGACTTTTTCGAAAAATCGCTAGTTTAGCGGGAAATCGCTAAAAACCGCTAAAATTGAAACCCCCATAGCATCCAAACTATAGAAGCTACAGATGCGATCTATATATCGGTGAAAAGGTATTTCGAAGGGCTTTTAGACATACCTTCAAAGTTTTTTTTTTAAGTAAAAAGGTAAACGGCTACAGGTGAAACAAGGTATTTTTTTACACATTTTGGCGATTTAAGAAAAATCTACACATGAGATCACTTTAAAATATGTTATATGTTATAGGCAATTTGATTCCGCGTTTTTTGACATATAACACGTATCTGTCAAAATTCGTTTGGACAAGATATTACCTATTAACTGAATATACCTTTTACCTTTACACTACTGCATGTACATATGCAGTATGTACACTGCTTGCAGCGTAATGCGGAAATAAACTGCTTGCAAGTGGTGAATTTTTTTTTGCGGCAGATAAATCATTTTATAATCAAAAATATAGAATCGTTTGTTCTACGACTTTTTCGAAAAATCGCTAGTTTAGCGGGAAATCGCTAAAAACCGCTAAAATTGAAACCCTCATAGCGTCCAAACGATAGAAGCTACAGATATGATCTATATTTCGTTGAAAAGGTATTTCAAAGGGCTCTTAGGCATACCTTCAACGTTTATTTTTTATTTAAAAAGGTATAATGGGAATAGGACAGCAGCAGCAAAGTGTCATAGCAGCCAGATTTGAAGAGTGCTGATAGCTTATGCGCTAGGCATGTGTGTTTGTAAAGGGGACCAGTGTTGCCAGACACTTGTTTTAGCTGTACAAACAATAAACAAAATTGACAAAACTATACTGTCAAAAAATATTGCAATTTCAAAATTTCTGATGTCTTATTCAAAAATTTCTGATATCCCATAAAAAAAACCTCTTTACGAGGTAAAAGTCTAGTGACGAAAACATTTTCATGCCCCAAAATTTCTGATATCCAATTTTGTGACGAATAATATTAAGTTTTACACATAAATTATTTTAAACAAAATTTTTGCATTCGGCACTGCGCAAAACAGTGAGTTTTATTTGGTATGAAGAATTGAGACATTTTAGCGCAATGTGCCGGGTGCCAAAATTTTGTTTAAAATAATTTATGTGTAAAACTTAATATTATTCGTCACAAAATTGGATATCAGAAATTTTGGGGCATGAAAATGTTTTCGTCACTAGACTTTTACCTCGTAAAGAGGTTTTTTTTATGGGATAACCAATTTCAGCCAAGTTACCACAGAATGAAAATGTTTGCAAAACTTTTGCCAGTCCAAGAAACTTTTATCCACACACACACTCATACACACTCACCCACACACACTCATACACACTCACACACACTCACACACACTCACACACACACTCACACACATAATCATCTGCCAAAGGAAGTCATTTGTTTTTATTCTCGTTGTTTGCTCGCAAATTCGCCTTAATAAAACTCAATTTGTTGTGTTGTGTATTTACTTGGCCATTTTCTTGTCACTTTTCTCTCATGTTCTCACAATTTTTGCACAATTCGAAATTACTTCAATTGAGCAAATTTGAACGGAAATAATTAAACATTTTACTTCCTTTTTTTTTGCATATAAAATGATTGCGAAAATGATTGGAAAATGATTGGAAAATTGTAACGGCTTTTATAACAATCGCTGTCGGGAAAAATCGAATGAAAACTGCCAGTGACGTTTGCTACAAATTTTTGTTTTTTATAGCCCAGTTAACGTAGGGGAAAATGGACTTATGGGTTTGTGACACTGTCTGTCCTCATGAATGAACATCTTGATCTAAAAGTTTCTTAGAGTTGGAGCTGCTCAATTTGGTGATAATATTATACTTTTATTTTGAGAGTCATTTTGATACTTCAATCAATTTTTTAAAATATGATAAAAAAAAACTGCGCGTGACTTTAAAAAAGTATAATTTTTTTCAGAAAACATTTTCAAAATACAAGTAAAAATTATCGTTTCCATTTGAATATACAATTTCTAGCTTTTTCTATTCTATAATGTTTATTATAAACATTAAAATAGTTGTTATTTTTTTAAATTTGTTTCCATATTTGCAGAAAAATATGCAAGGATTTAAAATATTTTTCTGCAAAAATGGAAAACAATTTAAAAAAATAACAACGATTTTTTAGTAACGAAAAAATGTTTATAATATAATATTATGTTAATAATATAATATTATGTTTATAATATAATATTATGTTTATAATATAATATATTTATAATATTTATTTTAATATTATGAATGCAATCCTGGAGCTCGAATCAAGAAAATTTTGTCTTTTTTAAGATATACATATGTATCTTTAATCTAATTTTTTTTAATCATTTTTAATCTTTTTTACATTCTTTTAAGGCAAAGATGCGATTACTGGGCATCTAAAAGTCGATCACATCGAGTGTTTCGCTTTTACTTCCTTCCATCTACATTTGCCGTTTCTTTTGCGCTTCACCTTCAGCTTTTTTTGCTTTTGCTTTTGCTTTTGACTCGCACAAATCGTTTTAAGTGTTTTATGGCAAACGGGCAAAAATTTATTGCACGCAATTTGCAGATGTACTCAGATCTACATAGAGAGAGAGGGAACAAGGAGAAGGAGCGAGGAGAAGAGAGAGAGAGAAGAGGAAATCACACAGATTTGAAGTGACTTCCACTTCTCGTTGGGAGAGTGAGAGAGAGAGAGAGACAAGTAATAATAACAGAGATTCATGGAGTCCCCATGAATCATGAATGCGACACAACAAGAACAAAATGGCGACTCCCCTCCCCCTACCCAGCCCTCGCCATTGCCACAGAGCCCCAATCCGGAAGTCCGTTGCTGTATTTGGACCCGGGATCAAGGCCATAAATCAAAGTGCCAGTCAAAAATATGTTTTCCGACTTTGCAAACTGTGGCAACTCTGCCAGCATTTGCTGACTAAAGCTTAAATACTCTATCATCTTTGTCTGGTTCATCAACTAGCTGAAAAGTGTGTCCTCCATTGTCACTTTTTATATATTTTTTAGCTTCTCCAGTGTCACTTTCTCTACTCTATTTTTTATTGCGCTTCTTCAGGCTGAATTTTATAATTATATATTTTATATTAAACTTCTCTAGGGTCACTTTCTCCCTCCATTTTCCTTGCTCAGCGCCTCCATGTTCACTTTATTCCTCTATTTTGTCAATTATCTCCTTTGCTTTCTTTGATTTCACTTTGAATTCTTTATTTTCCTTATTTAGCTCCTCCATGTTCACTTTTAACTCTCTTTTTTCACATTTAGCTTTTCCTAGGTAATTTTAATTTCTATATTCAGGGGTGCCACAGAAACCGCTTTCGCTTGAATTTTACCAAAAATTGTATGAAATTTAAGTGAAATTCAAGCGAAAGCGATTTCTGTGGCACCCCTGATTATAACATTTAGTTCCTCCTGCTCCAGCTTAACTTTTTTTTTTTATTTTCACATATGGCTCCTCCATGTTCAGTTTTTATTGAAAATTTTCTTGTTTAACTCCTCCAGGGTCACTTTATTTCCTCTATTTGCTTATTTATCTAATGTTTTTCTTATTTATCTTATTTAGCTCCTCCATGTTCAGTTTCGTTTTGAATATTTTTTTGTTTAGCTCCTCCAGGGTCACTTTATTCCTTCTATGTTTATGTTTTAGCTCCTGTGGGTTCACTTTTATCTACTATTTTCTATTTAAAATCATTTAGCTCCTCCATGTTCAGTTTTTGTTGAAAATATTCTTGTTCATCTCCTCCATGGTTACTTTATTTCCTCAGTTTTCTTATTTATCTAACCTTTTTTTTTATTTATCTCATTTAGCATCTCCTTGCTCAGTTTTGTTTTAAATATTTTCTTGTTTAGCTCCTCCAGGGTCACTTAATATTCTCTAATTTCATATTTAGCTCGTCTGAGGTCTCATTTATCATTTATTTTTTCATATTTTACTCCTCTACGTTCAGTTTAAATAAATAAATAGTAAAAAATATTCTAATCTTGTTGCATTCTCCCAAAAATACTCTTTCCGACTGATAATCAAAGTTCCTCTCTCTCTCTCTGACTCTGTGCCCCATGTTGAGTGTGGAATCAGCTGTTCTTGTTCTTGTTCTTCTTCTTTTTGTTCTTCTTATTCTTGTTATGGAATTGAGGAAGTTGCTTGTCAAACGGCGAAAAAAACATGATAATCAAATCAAGGCGCCAGCTATTTGGTTAATGTGCATGACAGCGTTGCCAGCGCCATCTGGCGACAGCGATGTCTTAGTCTCAGTCTCAGTCAGCGTCGCAGTCAGCGCTGGCAGCAGCAGCAGCAGCTAAGTTGAAATGCTTTAAAGTGAGGCAGGTGAGCGTCAACAGATAAGAGAATGAGTGGGAAGTGGTGGGGGAAGAGGGTGGGGGTATGTAGTAGAAGAAAGAAAGGGGGGAGGGGGAGAAAGGGAGGACGTGAGGAGTAAGTGAGAAGGCGACAAAAATGTGTAGCATGCTTTTAGGAGCGAACGTTTTTTTTTTGTTGCCGACGCACAAATTGCAGCGACAGCTTGTGGTCTCAGTGTGTGTGTGTGCGAGTGTGTGTGTGTGTGTGTGTGTGTGTCTGTATGTATGTGTGTGTGACTATAATTTCATTTGTGGTACATATAAAACTTTTTGCCAGTCGCTTCATCTCCGACTGAGCCCAAAAGCAACTTAACAAGAGAGAGCGAAAGAGAGAGAGCGAGCGAGAGAGCAGTGTGTATAAGAGTGAGAAGGAAATACATTAAACTAATTGCTTTAGCTTGTCATTGTTGTTGCTTTTCCGCTTTTCTGCTTTGTTGTGTATTTATTTATTGTTAGTGGAGCTTTTAGGCGAAAACCGAATTATATTTTATTTACTTGTGTGTCATATAAATACATTTTTGTTGCCTATTACAAAATTTGAAGGCAACAGCAACAGCAACAACAACATAAAGTGAGTCTGCAATTACCTTTGACCTTAAGAACCTTACAGCCAAGTATCTTTTCAAATATTTAAGGCAAACAACGCCTTTGGGCGCCACGCCCACAAAGGACTCTCGGAAAAGTGCTTTTTTGGGGTTTATTAAAATGCTTAAAGTGTTGAGTAATTTGCGGTCTGTTTTTCCCTTTTCTCCCTCATATTGCTACCCTGTAGGCAAGTGCATGAAAAGGGTATACACAGCTCAACGTAATTAAGGAATTATTTTAAAACAATTAATTAAACATGAATTGGTTTTTTAGAACCCAGAAAAGTCGCTTAAACATTTAAAAAGTTTTTATATTTTAATATTACTAAAATTAGTTTTACAAAAGAGTTAAATATGCTTAAAAAATAATATTTTAAAATTAAACAAATGCTTTTTCGGAATACAAAAAATCGCCTAAAGAATTTATATATTTTTTTAATATTAAATTTTGGTAGAGTAAACATTCAAAAATTGTCATTCAAAAGAGTTAAAAATGATATTTTAGCATTGCACAATTGATTTTTTGAAACCAAAATAATCGCTGAAGCAATTTTTGAATTTTTCTTTTCATATTAAAATGTTTTTTTCAATATTCAAATGTTGCTGGAACCAAATTTAGAAAAACTTGTCATACAAAAGAGTTTAATACACATTTGTTCCTTGGGGATTTGTCTAGCTTTCTTTATTTTATATACATATGTATCGATTAAATCAGTTTATATATTTTTAATCAATAGATTAAAGTAAGTAAATTTCTTTCTTTCTAAAGGGTATTCAATATTCGTTGGGTCTGTTGGGTGTTTTTCCTTTTTGTTGATACGTCTTGAATATTTCAACACTGCGCAGCAATCATGTAAATTTCACTTTTGTTATTGTTCTTGTTGTTGTTGTTTTTCCCTGCGTTTTACTCGTAAAAATTCATCAGAGAATTGAGAAGAGCAGGCGGAAGGGGGGGGGGGGGGGGCGGGGCGAAGGAGGCGTGTTGCGTTGAGTCAACAAATTGCCGCCGCCCCCTTTTTGGGGCTATAGACTCGCATATCGGTAGCCCAAAGTATACAAATAAATAAAAAATATAAAGCAGCGTTTGTCTCAGTCGCTTTGGGAAACAGAGAGAGAGAGAGAGAGAGAGAGAGAGAGTGGGAAAGAGGGAGGAAAGGGAAAGGGAATTGAATCTTGTGTCCTTCTGTCCACACTGTGAAATGTAAAAACAACATTAAGTTCAATGGCACCCTAAAATAAAAAAAAAAAAAAAAAAAAAAAAAAAGATGCCTACGGGTCCAATTCGAGTTGACGAACCTCCATCAACGTCAACAAGGCCGTCACCTTGCCCATTCCCCCTCCCTCTTTTCCTCGCTCCCTTCTCGCCTGTTTGCAACCAAAATTCCAAAACTTTGGCTACACTTTTCATTTAAGGGGGGGCAGCAATTTTAATTCCCCCCACTTAATTTTGCTTGTGCCTTGAAGTTTACTGACCCAACTTCCCCAACTTTCCCTTCATTGCCCCCTCTATATTGTTCAGTTAACACCCTGTCGATATCTATTGAAAATATTGACAAAACAATTGATGGTTTCGCTTCGAGCACGCGACTTTTCCCCTTACCCTTTCCACAGTCTTTTCACACGTTTCGCCTTTATCTAGTTTGCATTGCTGCTCAATTTATATCTATTTATAAAGTGCGATGAGTTCAATGCTTTTCACCCCCAGCGGGAAAAACACCAGTGAAAAGCGAGAAAAGCTTAGCATAGTTTTTGGATGATGCGACATTTGGAATTTGGAGTTCAGTTTATGGCAAACACGCAATTTTCACGTATCGATTGATTACTTGAGATATTGTTTCAATCAATTGGAATTTCAAACTCAATCTTGTTATCGGAAATATCCTTCAAGTAACAGAACAAAGGATAGAAGAACAAATTATATATGGATTTACTAAACAACCTAATCAGAAGAATTCCAAAATATACTTTTATTCTTAAAATGTAAATGTTTTTAAATATTATTTAAATATTTTTATGAGCTCTAATTGTTATTATCTACAGGAATGAAAAAAAAATAGAAATAATCATTTTAAAAAAATGTTTTTTACTTATTTTTAATTTTACTTAATACTACATATTTATTCATGCGCAGCTTTTAATAAATTTGTTTGAAATGTCAAAATTACTGTCGTTTCTACTATTCTGTTCAGCACTGTATACTTCTTTAATATGTGGTAAACTAACAAAAATCAATTTGAACTTTTTTTTTATATAAATAGTAAATTGATTGAATAAAATTATCTGACTTAAAACTGATACAAAATCCAAACTGACTAAAATTTATAAAAATATTTATGTCAGAATAAATGGTATATAACAAAAAGGCCAAAAGCCTATCTCATTGAATAGGAACTCATAATTCTGCTGGCGTCGCTGCCGACACACGTATAGAGAGAGAGAGAGAATGCGTGTGTTCTATAAATAGCACATTATACAGTTTGCTCTCTCACGACGCTTAAGCTCGGCTGTTTGTTCTCTCACGAAACATCTGATCGGCCGATCCTTTGCGATGTCAGTAGCTGAGCTGCGTTCAATGAGGAGAGACCGAACAGCAGGGGTGCCCAAAGCTGCCTTATGGATGTGCACGCACCAATACAAATAAAAAATTGCGCACGCACACATGAAACGATAATTTTTTTTACTTCAATGTGTACACAGAAAAAAATAGGAACATGTTTTAAAAAAAAAAAAACAAGCGTCACACGTTTCACAACGAAGTAAACTTCTTCTTTTTCGGTGTACACCAAACGATAAGACAACAACAAAATACATTCGGATTAGCAAAAGCGAAACGATGCAATGCAATTGTTTTTGTTTTGCCAGCGAAAGACGACCGAAAGCGTAATGTGCAAAATTTGTTTGTGTAATTTGCCAATGTGCGCCAGAAGCTTACCAATGTGTATTCTCACACACTTCCCATATCCTTTGTGCAAAACAATAACAATTGTGCGTCGTGTGCATAGGCGATGGGCATCCCTGCCTTACAGCGCTAGACTTTAATCATACACTGCAACTAATGCTTTGCTCTCTTTACGTCCCCAACTGTAACGATGCGACAGTTCGAATATGCTTTTATTTAATTGTTTCAGTGTAAAGCAGTAAAACGTCTCGTTGACTTCATGCTTCATTTGCACACCTCTGATATAGAAACTAAGTGGAATATTGTTGACCTTATCAGAGCCAACTGATAATCAAATTACCGTCTAACACAGTTCATTAATATACAATTTACTGCATCCCTAGAAACCACATAATGAACATTCTGACACTTTAACTCAAAATATGCTCAGTTGATTGTATAGTTAATATTTAATTAACTAAAAAGCCACAAAAGCAGCTAGCTTGGGGTTTCCTTGTTTCCTTGATTCCCTGTTGCCTTGTTTCCTCTTTTCATTAAAGTATCCAAGTCAAACCCCTACCCAAGTTGTTTGCCATTTTCCGCTCAGCATCCTGTCAAATTTTTGACATTTTGGCAAAGATCAAAAGTCAAATGTTTCCAATTTGACGCCCACCCAAAGCAGAAAAAAAAAACAACAAAGAGAGCACGATGAAAATACGCCCATAAACAAAACGCGTGGAAATTGTGGCCCATAAATCTCGGACAGCTTTTCATTACGGCTAATTACGCGGCCAGGTGACGAACAGGGGAGGGGGGGGGGAGGGGAAAAGGGAAGATGGGGGAAAATCGTTGCATTAGCACCGGAAAAATAAATAAATAAAAACAGGAGCATTAATTACGACACTATCATTAACTGGATTTGTGTGTGTTTGTGTTTGTGTTTGCTTAGTTTGCATACAAATCAGTGTTGTCATCTTGGCTATTAATTAGCTATAACTATGGAAACCATAAAGAGCAAACTGTTTACAATTTTAGTTTGCCAAAGAGCTTTGAAAAATCAACATATTCGTTAAATTTATTAAAAATTACATTATTGAAATACAAAACAAACAAATTTTCTGATTACATTTGTTTAGTTTGCTAAAGAGCTGTAATATTTAAAAAAACAATCAATTATTTTTATAGAATTTATTAATGAATTCCCTATGCAAATTCCGGATTGAAGAAAAGTTTCAAAATTTTTTTTGAAATTGGTGAGAACTTACAGGCATAAAAATTCATTAATTTGTCATCAGAAATGGGAAAAGTAATGACAAAAAATTCAAAACTCGCTTCCGACAGAAGCCAATAAATATGCTTTATTTTTTTAAATAAAAAAAAGTAGTTTCACCATAAAAAAGGTTTAAAATGGGTTTTTCTCATCTGAGTTTTTAAAAAATAATTTTATTAGTCATCAATAAAATAGAAAGCTTTTAAAATCGCCTCTGGTAAGGCCTTTAAAATCTGCAAATATTAAAAAAGTGGAAACGGCTTTAATCGAGTTCCCGACTATAGGAAACCCGTAACTTATTCAAATATATCCAAAAAAAATTATTGCATACTTTTAGGCCTTTACATCGCTTTAAAATCTTAAATCAACCATTTCCACCTTTCTATTTGTTCGATCTTGTTGCAATTAAGTAAAATGATACCTTATAAAAATAGATAACGTTAATTTCCAAAAAAAAAACGTAATATTCTAGAAACTGTGCAATTTTTTTAGCTTATTTTATTTTTATTTATTTTTTTTATTTATTATTTTTATTTTTAGTTTACTTTATTTTTAATTTTTGTCCAAATTTGGTATAAAAGCGCTTGAAATTCGGACAGAACTGATGTAAATGCAGCAAATGTTGCACGTCCCCCTTGCCCCATTTGCGACATGTGACACAACGCGGCGTATGCGTAATGTTTGTTTGTTTGCATGGCAAGAGGGAAACGATGACAGTTTTGTGGTTTGCCCTTTGGCAAACATGATCATTATCGTCCATTTTAACCATAATTATTTATTATTTCAACTAATGAGGTTTACCAACAACAGCAACAACAACAACAACAACAACAACAACAACAGCAACAACAACCACAACAACAACATTAAAACAGAAAGCAAAATGATAATTATTAATTAAAACCGCATTTCAATGTCGAGTCTTTGGGTTAAGTTTATCGCACATAAAACGTAACAAACAACAAATAAGAATGTTTGAGCGTGGGTAAAGTGCTAGACTAGCAGATACCCTGCACGAAAAAACTTAAGCGTGTTTTGATCAAATCTCTGAAATGTGTGCTACTTATAACAAATATCAGAAACTGACCAAACGAAATTGATAGACCCACAGATACCCTGTGTAAAATAACTAAACGTTTGCTAAACTTTATGCGCTTTGGTTTCAATGAAGGTAGTGCATGACTTGCAGATACCCTGCAGAAAATATAAGCTTTAAACTCATTATTCACTAAACACAGTAATGGAAAAAATAATAGAAACGATTTTTTTTTTTGAATTTTTTGGAAAAATAAATTTTTTAATTTTTATCATATTATTAAACATTTCTTTTTGAAAATTCAAATTACTGTCGTTTCTATTATATTTTCCATCACTGTAAATATTTAAATATTTTTTTTTAAATTTTAAGCATCAACAAATTGAAATTGATGCAGATATACTAAGTTTTAATATTTACAGGGCATTTAAAATGCGAATAATACAAAACTATTAGTATTTAAAAGGTAGAAACTAAAATTTTAGGAAGGCTGTGATAAGTTGTGATAAATAATTCCCATCCAAAATTAACTTGAATAAAATTCAAGTTGTAATCACTTTCTTATCACATTAATCCATGTTTACAGGGTAGCTCAAAAACAAGAACGAGTTGAAGACCAACGAAAATTTCGCATTTAGTCAGCTCATTCATATTCATGGCACTTCCTTCCCCTTCCCCTCAATTCCCCACCCCTTTCCCTTTACTCTCTACTCTCTACTCACTACTCACTCACACATACTCACAAGCTTATTCCGAGTATCCATAGAATATTCAAACATTGTCGCTGCTGTTTTTGGCTCTGTTTTATTTATAACAATTTCAGAGTTGAGTTTTCTGCTCTGTTTTTTTTCTCTGTCTCTGTGTAAATTTTGCTTTCATTCTTTTATCGCGCTTTTATCTAGTTTGTCAACGTTATCAGGCCAAAAGCAAAAACAAAACAAGAAGCGAATTCATTTAACACACCCACTAGGCCAGGCTAACTGAGTAAATCAACTACCCTTCCCTTTTCCCCCTTTAGCCTTGTTTCCTCCTTCTGCTTTTTGGCCGCAATGAAGGCAGTTAGACTATTCCCGTATTAGATTTGACGCTTCATTATAATGATAGATAGATCGTGCTAAAACACAACACTAGACAACAACAACAACAATGAGGGAAAAACAACAGTAACAACAACAAGTGCTCGACTTTCACATGCCCAGTAAACGCATTTTTGCAGTCTGTCGATTTAATGTTTAAAAATAATTGTTAAAAAATAGTTTGAAATATAATGAAAAGCTCAGCAATTTGGAATTTTCTCAAGCCAAGTTTAAAATACTTAATTGATTAATTAATATTTTGACCATCGGAGCTCTATAAACTCACACAATCAAGAGAAAAGCGAAGGGAACAAAACGTTTAACTGCCTTACACTGAAAAAATGAAATGAAAGCATATTCGAACTGTCGCATCGTTGCAGTTGGCGACGTAAAGAGAGCAAAGCAACAGTTGCAGTGCATGATAAAAGTCTAGCGCTATACGGTCTCTCCTCATTGAACGCAGCTCAGCGACTGACATCGAAAGGATCAGCCGATCAGATGCTTCGTGAGAGAACAAACAGCCGAACACACGCATCGTGAGAGAGCAAGCTGTCGAATGTGCTATTTATAGAACACACGCATTCTCTCTCTCTCTCTACACGAATTATGAGTTACTATCCAATGAGAGGCTTTTGGCATTTTGGACACCATTGCTTTAGAATGATCACACATTGTCACAAACCCATAATCCCTTGCGTCGCTTTGGTTGCTGGGCTAGCATGAGAAACCTGGAGTAGATTTAGTTTGGCCTACGCGGCGTATGCGCAACTTCTTTAATGTTGCAGCCAAGCTGGCGTCGTTGTTAAATAATTAATGAGCAGCTGAACACTTGATGGAGCGAAATGAAGAGAGTCGAGGGAAAGAGAAGAGAGAGAGAGAGAGAGAGGAGGAGGAGGAGGATAAGCAGCATAATGAGCCCAGTGTGCATCGCATTGAGAATTCACACACACACAGGACACTAATTGCCATTTCTATCTCTCTCTCTCTCTCGCTCTCTCCCTCTCTCTTTCTCTGTTTATCCCAACTATAATTTGAGTCCGTCTTTTAATGAATTAATTGCGTTTGACTTTGATAGAAACTCGCTGCTTTTGAAATGCAACCGACAACTGTTGATGAAAATCTGTTTAAAAGAAACTGAAAACTCATTACAGATTAAGCAATTTAACAGCTTGTCAAACACGTAAGAAGCTAACAGCTTATTAACAGTAAAAAACAACTAAACAATTTTAGTTTCCTTAAATTTAATTTTTGGACTATAATTTGTTTAATTTAAAGTAAAGTGCAGAGTATGGAATATTTTAAAAAATTAAGAATAATAATCAAGTGATGTAATCAAATAAATAAAGTTGACACTTCGTTGTTGGTAGCTTACAATCTAAAATATACTTAAATGCATTTTTAAAATTCAAATTTTCTGAGAAATTTGGCAAGCTGTATCTGACAAAAATAAATTGTTCTCTTTATTTTTATTTAGAAAACACTTGAAGCTTATTAAAACAAACATAAATAAAGGCAGAAAAATGTAATAATTTTAGTAAAATAAAAAACTTAAATTTTATTGCAGTTTAAATTAAATTTAAAGATCTTTAAAAATGTTTCAGTAAATCTGAGAAATGTCAAAAGAGTTGAGAGCATTTTATATATATTTTTAAAGCGCTTGATCGAAATTTTAGTTGTTTTTTAATAGTTGTAAATTGGTTTCTATATTGAAATGCAACTTCAACTCTTTCGTCTCTGGTTTTCCGCATTAAAGTGAATTTTTGTAGCATGGGATAAGTGAAAATTCTACATTTCTAAATGGAAAAAAAATGCTAATTTATCGAAAAACACAATTGAGAAATTCAAAAAAATTAATATTATGAAAGAGATAAAGTCTTCGAAAGATCTTTAAAAATGTTTCAGTAAATTTTGGAAAACATGCAGTCTAAATTTTAGGCAATGGATTTGTGAGTTTTTCTATAAGATTTGCTAAAAGTTTTCAACGGTTTTCTGTGTCAATTTGTTTCAACACAGAACAAATAATCAAGGAATCCGGAATAAAATCAATTAAATTCCATTCAGAATTTCGGTAATTTTGGATTTTCTTAAACTAAGTAAAAGTTACTTGATTCCTTCTCCGCAAATATTTTGATCATCGGAGATTCTTTGCAGTCGAATCAAATTGTTTTAGGTTTTTTTTTGACTATTTTAATTCAAAGATTGTTTTAATTTAACAATCATTTGCTGAATACATAATATAATTGAGAAGTACATGCTAAAATCAAGAATTTTAAGAACTTGAATCTAGAATTTTCGAATGGATTTTCTAGCTGTGTAACAGTTATATTTTTGAAATGCAACTTCGACTCTTTTCTCTTGATTCCCCCCTTGAAAGTGTCTTGTACAAGTTGAGACTGTGAGACAGTGAGACACAGATACAGATACAGACACAGATACAGATACGTATCTGTGAGATACTCACAGTCGCCGTTGCCGTTGCCGTTGCCATTCGCCTTATGAGTTCAAGTACAACCGGCAACGAGTGGCAACAACAACAGCAACAACAACAACAACAACTGTTGAAAACTGTTGAATATGCCCCCTTCCCCCTCCCCCTTGTCCTACCCCCTCCCCTTCCAGCACTGTCTGTCTGAAAATCTTTCAACAAACCAAAAAACAAACACACCAACAATTTTCTCTGGACACGCAAAAATTTTTAGCACAATTTTCAGTTAACAACAACAATAAAAGGGGAGGGGGTGGGAGCATGAAAATGTTTAACAAATAAATTGAAATTGAATTAAATTGTCTTTTGATGTGATTTGATTTGTGATGTATGAGAATCAAACAGCAACAACAACAGCTGAAAAATAAAAAAGCAACTGAATTCAAAATCAATTTTCAGTGACCAAAATTTATGCCACCAAAATTGCTCAATATTCTACGCCCCCTCCCCTCCCCCCCCCCCCCACACACTGCTTTTTTGTGTTTTTTCTTTTACCTGTTTTTGACTTTCAGATGAGCGTTAAAAAAACGTATTTCAATTACAGATTTTGCACCCAAAAACTAAAAAAAAAAACAGCGAATTCTTAATGAGAATTTTTTGTCTTTTGATTTTTTGCTGTTGATTTGTTTAGACGTTGTTTTTGTTAGCTGCAAGTACTAAGTACTAATTTATTAACTTGGTCATAAACACACACAAGCACACACACACACACAAACACACGCGGAGTCTGTTTTGAGAAATTGAATCTGAATTCCCAAAACGATTCCAAAAAGTTGGAGAAAAGTTGTTCGCACTGCGATAAACGCGACCGAACGCGACGACAATCGACGAGTGTCTGCTGGGAAAACGAACAGCGAGCAGAGCTCACAGCAGAGCTGACAGCAGCGCTGAGAGCAGAGCTGACAGCAGAACTGAGAGCAGAATTGAGAGCAGAGAAAAGTCAAAAATAATAAATTTCACGCAGTCAGACAGACAGTTGAGAGAAAGATATACAGAGCGAGAGTGTGTGAACGAGAGAGAACAAGCAAATGCGTGTGCGTGTGTGTGTGTGTGTGAAGGTGAGCTGCCTGCCTGCCTGCCTGTGTGTCTGTGTGTGTGAGAGAGAGAATGCTTGCAAAATGTCAAACTGTAAATAAACACGAAAATGCCAAAAGCAAAACAAAACTGTTATACATAGTTAACAGTGGCAGCTGATCAAAAGGGAACTAATAACATATATGAAGATCTTTCTTATAAAAAAAAGAAATTGAGTTCAAAAAAATCTAAATTAATTTTTTATTATACTTAACTAATTTATTTTGGGCATATAAAAAGTAAATTAACGAAAATACTAAAAAAAAAAAAGTGTTATACTTAAAACTAGTCGGCGGTGCTACAGTCGAGCGGTACTCGACTGTAGGAGACCCCGTACTTATTATAAAGATATCTCAAGCAGCAAAAAAGTTTTCCTTACTAAGACCTGATTTTCAACTGATTGTTCCTATGGGAGCTATATGATATAGTTGTTCGATTCCAACCAAATTTGGTCAGTATGTATTGGACCATTTTTTATACATATTCTGTCAGTTTGGTTGAAATATCTCAAACAACTGATTGTTCCTATGGCAGCTATATGATATAGTGGTCTGATCCAAAATCTAAAACTCGATCTGCTCCCAATATAGACGAACCTACATACCAAGTTTGGAGTCTCTAGCTCTTATGGTCTCTGAGATCTAGGCGCTCTTACAGACGGACAGACGGACGGACGGACAGACAGACAGACAGACGGACAGACGGACATGGCTATATCAACTCGACTGTTGATGCTGATTAAGAATATATACTTTATGAATTCCGACACGCCTCCATCTGCCTGTCACGCACATTTTTTTTTGTGACAAAGTTAATAGACCCCTTTACTTTTTTAAAGTACGGGGTCTAAAAAGTGGCTAAAATCAAATAAAACTTTCTTATGGAAAACTGGTAGGAAAGGCTTCAGTCGAGTCAATCCGACTGCAAGAGACCCTGTAAGACATACACACAGAAACATTCAGAGCATCCTAATAAACTTTACAGAATTTGTTCATTTTAAGTACAGGGTCCAACATATTTAAGATAATAGATACAATCTTATTTTTCATTTTTTATAAATATGCCTATTAAAATATTGGAGCAACTGTAAAGCTTAAGACTAGGAAATAATAAATAAGATAAGAAACATTTGTAATGATGAATCAGTACAGGAAACTTCGCAGTCGAGCTCACCCGACGGCAGTTTATCGTGCTAGTTTTTTGCCATTTTAAAATTAAATGTAAAATCTAAACTATTTTTGACATAAACCCTCTTAAATACACGCCACTGTTAAACTGTCAACTGTTAAGCTGTCAACTGTTAAACTGTCAACTGTTATACTGTTAAGAGTTTTCAGTGTCATGCTGCACACGTTGCGTTTGGCGCTCTCCCAAAACTGCCGAGTGCTTCCTCTCGCTGTCCCGCTTGCTCTCAGTTGCGTTGAATTGCGTTGAGTTTTGTTTTTGTTTGCAAAAGCTGCTGCTGCACAGTTTTGCGAATTGTGCCAAAAGAGCGCGCGTTCGCTCTCTTTAATTGGCTTTCTCTTACACGTGAAATAAACATGCGGAACTAATTAAAGAGAAGGGAAGAGAGCGACGGATTGTTGATAATAGTTTTTAGCATAGTTTTCACATTTGTGGTGAAGGGGGGCGGGGGGAGTTGACAACGACAAGTGCCCCAAAGTAGGCGTGTCACGCCGGCAGCGTGACGCCGACTGCGACGCTGGCAGCGCTGCTTGCTAATCAGCGACAAAAATGGACAAGAATCAAATAAAAATTGCCAATTTGATTTGTTTGTTTGTTGGTTGTGCGAGTGTGTGTGTGTGTGTGTGTGTGTGTGTGTGTGTGTGTGTATGTGTGTGTGTGTATGTATGTGTGTGCCTCAATTTGAATTTGAATTACAGTTGCAGCCAAGAATTTTTATTTATGATATTAATTTTAATGTGCGGCGTACGTGAGGAAAAAGCGTCAAATAACTTGACGGACGGACAGACGGACATTTTATTTACCTATTTATTTATATGTACATATATATAGAGCTGACCAAAATTATTTGAAAATTAAGTAAAATTTCAAAAAAAATTAAATAAAATTTACACAAAATAATATAAACTAAAACTAAAAAAAAAAAAATAATTATACTCTCATATATTATATTAAATTATGATTTAGTTGAGATATTTTTATTAATTTTAAATTAAATTAAAAATTAATTGAAAATAAAATTCAATAAAATATACAAAATTGAGTTAAATAAAAAATTTAAATACATTTTATTAAACATTTTAAATTAAAAACAGTTAATCAAAAGATCATTAAATTCATATTCTCGAACTTATGATTTAGTTGTTCAATTTACAAGTATTTTTTGTATCTTTCGCTTTCAATAAAACACGTCAGAAAATGGAAATGAAAAGTGTCGATATGTGAAAAATGTGCACGGAAACTGTATGACCCAAATTTTTGAATTGATTGACAAGGTGAAAATGAAAATGAAAATGAAAAAAGCAAAGCGTGCGTACATACAAAAAAAAGGAAAAAGCGAAAGAAAAGAAACATCGGCAAGCCGAAGATTTGATGCCCTTGCAAAGCATTCTTAGGATTTAATTTAGCTCAAAAATGTATGAACATTGTATTTAAACGAGACGAGTATCGGTTTCAGTTACGGTTACGGTTATCGGTTATCGGTTATGCAAGATTTGTATATATCGGCTACGTAACGGTTATCGGTTTTTGTATGACTCGGTTTCAAAATACCGGTATGAATGTTAAAGATATGTAAATTTGAAATTATATTCTCAAAAATTATATAAATTAAATTAGGCAGGAAGCTAAAAATGTAATTTAGTTTTAAAAATTACGATGATTACTCCTTAAAACATTTAAAATTTTATGCTTTACCGAATCGAAATTGACCGTTATTCATTAATCGGTTATTTAACGGTTACTTTGGTTGGAGTAATTTCGGTTTTTGGGTTTTGGTGAAATAAAAAAGTTTTGTTTCAGTTGCGGTTATCAATTTAAATCGGTTAATACCGGTTAACGGTTACGGTTATGGCTACGGTTTTAATCCATGGCATTTACATAAACTTTTTAACTTTGTTTCCTATTAGAAAACAATGATAGTATGATTTAAAAATAATATATTGTGCAGAATTTTTAATCTGTTACCAAATTATAAAAAATTTGCAATCAAATGTTGGATTATTAAAAAATTTAAAGCACCCATTTTTAATAATTTTTTTTTTTTTGTTTTATCCTATAAGTTTTAATTTAAATGTATGCATAATTTCATAATAATTTTATATCAAATTAAGTTCTTAATTTTACATTTTTAAGCGTTGTTTTTGTTTAACTTGTCTCAAAGTAAATAAATAGATACAGTCGAACTTCCCTAACTCGAATCACCATTATCCACGAAAAAAGGTTCGAGATAGGGAGACTTCGAGTTAGGGAAGTAGAATTGTATGAAATTTGCCAAGTATTGCCACTCGATTTTGTTCGAGTTAGAGAGACTTCGAGTTAGAAAAGTTCGAGTTAGGGAAGTTCGACTGTATGTATATTATAAATTGGTCCAATTCTTCGCATTCCAATTTATCTACAGTCCAAAGAAAGTTTACGTAGGGCTCAGGTTTTTATTTTTAAACAAATGCAGCTTTAAATCCAAGAGATTTTTTTTTAGCTCGTTCTCATTATCATCAATATACATATATCAATATATATATAATCAACTTTAATCAATGTATATATATATTTCTCATTTTGTTATCAATTTCCATCTGCTGACAATGTTATAATACCCTGGGTAAGTGTATAATAATAAAAAGTATCTCACGGATGCGAGTATCTCACGGATACAACACAATGGGACGAATGCTGCAGCTGTTGTTGTTGTTGTTGTTGTTGTTGTTGCTGTTGTTTGCTGATTGTTGATTGATTGTTGTCCTCAAGGTCGTCAAACGGACGAAACCAAAAGCACACAAAAGATATGCAAATCCATTGAGAACTTTTCGTTTTTTGTTCTTTATGTTTTTATGTTTTTTGTTAACTGTTTTAAGCCCTCTCAGTTGACCTGCCCTGCACAGAGAATTCACGAATTATGGCACAAAACAATTGCATTGCATATTTATTTGATCATAAAAACAACAACAATCAGACAGACATTCCAAAAGGCAACTAAAGAGAGAGGGAGGGGCAGGGGGCGGGGGAGGGGTTTAAGGGGTCAGATCAACTAAATAAATTTCTCAATTGTTTATTTTTTCCCAAACAAATCAGCGAACATTAAAAACAGCGGAGCGCCCACAAAATAACATTAAACATCCGGTAAGAAGGAGAAGAGAGAGGGAAGAAATGATAGAGGGGCGGGTTGGATTTTCTTTTGAAACATTCGCAGGTGTTGTACAATTGTATCTCAAGCATTTCACAAAAAGATACAAACATGGAATCAAAGCAACTTTTTTTCTCGCACACTTGAAAATAAATCATCGCAAAATATCTGAGAATAATTGAATCGAGTTATTTTAATGAGCTTCTATAGACGGAAAATGAAAACTACAAATTTATATATATGCACATTTATCATTTTACTAAGAATCAAAAATTTGATTTCTTACTTTTATTATAAACATATAGTAAAATAAATAGCTTAAAATATAATTACAAAATAAAATACCCCAGGGACATAAGTAAATGTAGATGAAGTTATTCAAAAAAAATATATGTACTCTTAACACAAAAATAATCTTATCATTTAATTTCCGTTTGAATGGCACAAAAATATCTTTAACCCATTAGGTACCCAAATTTTAAAAAATATTTTTACTAGTATTTTTTAAAATTTTTTGAAAATTGCTTAAATAACACTATTTGTATGAAAAGGAGGAAAAAGTAGGAAAATGGGTTTCAAATAGTAATTTTTAGGATTTTCAAAAATTTTTAAAAAATACTAGTAAAAATATTTTTAAAAATTTTGTTTTGAAGTCACACTTAGAATTATTTTAAGAATTTTTAAGCATAAAAATATTTTTTGTCAAAAATCGAGGAAAAAAGTAGAAAAAAAACACTTTTACAAAAGTTCTAAATTTTCCATGGGTTCTTAATGGGTTCAAGAAATTTTAGTGTCATTCAAACGGAAATTAAATGATAAGATTATTTTATGAAATCTGCATCAAATCTTTTGTGTTAAAAGTAGTTTTTTTTTAATAGCTTCATCCACATATACTTTTTTTTTGTTCCTTTATTTACTTTATACTTTATTTACTTTCCTTTATTTACTTTTATCAAATCAACTTGTGACATTATATGGTAAACTTAATCTTCTATAAGTTTTCCAAACATCATGTGTTTTATTTCAGCAACTGAAATTTACTAGCATCATTTTTAATAATCCCCAAAATATTATCGATTGTATTACATAAATGTTTTTTAAAGCAATCTATTAGTTCTGATTGTAATTTTAAAATACATTTTTATCAATGTACTTTCCTTAGCATGGCTTTATTTCTTTCTACACTCATATTACAATCGACAGCTGTTTTTCCGTGTTTTCCAATTTCCAATTTCTACAAATATATTTTAGATTTGTGTAATTTTAAGCTTTGTTTATGTAATAATACTAAAAGTAATTACTACTTATTTACAGACGTGTAGTGTTTCCAATTTAAATTTAATACTATTGTACAGTGATGGATAAAATAATAGAAACGTTTATTTAAAAATAGTTTGTTTTCATTAAGCGATGTTTAAGAAAGTATCAAAACAACGGAATTATTTTTATAATATTTTTTAAAATTGGTTTAAAATGTCAAAATGACTCGCGTTTCCATTATTTTGTCCAGCACTGTAGAAAGAAGGAATGTAGTGGGTGCAACCACAGTCAAGTCATATCGGGATATTGTGAATCGACCCAGAAAAAGTCGCAAATATTTATGTATAAATAGAACTTGAATGATTTACATAAAAAACATTCGCAGGTCGCTTGATAATTTTTTTTTCCTTTTTTTTTTTTTTGTTATAATGAAGTCAAATTTATCAGTGGGTTGAATGGTTGAAATTCTATTTATTTAAATAATTATTTATTTAACTATTTGTTTACTTTATTCAAAGTCAACTAAACTCAGTTGATCAAAAACAAAGTTTAAAATAAAAATAAAATTTAGAACTTAATTTGTTATTAAATTTTTATGAAATTTTACGTTTATTTTGAAAATTTACGTTCGAAAATTCAACCCGATTTGCACTAACAAAAACTTTTTGATAAGGTTGTAAAATAGAGTAGCATAGTGCAGGAAGGGGGCCAGGGAAAATGGGTGGAGGAAGGGGGAGGAAAATCGACTAGACTTTTTAGAGAGAGAAACCCGCATTTTGTGGCGCGTGTCGAAAATGCAGAATGCGAAATGAAATGCAGCCAATCGAACGAGAATTATAACATTCTCATATATACTATACACATTAATGATTTATTTATAAAACCCGCTGATGATGACGTTTCTTCTCACAGAGAGAAAGAAGAGAGAAGCAGGATGAGAATCGAACACGCGCGCGAAAAAAAGACGAAAATTCAAATGAAAATGAAAAAAAGGAAGAGAAATTATGCGAGAAATTATAAACAAAATCGTGCTAAAAAGATTTCCACTTCAACGGAGCTCGACTAAAAGTTGCCCTGTCGACATACTTACGTAAGTCACTGTGCATTTCTTGCAAGTTCTACTGCTTGAATTCTTCGTTCTTCTACATTCTTCCATAACTTCGGTGTTGCTTATGTTGAAAATTTAAAGTTATCCTGGTATAGGAAATTCAGTACCTCTAGCTCTTAAAGTCTCTGAACTTCCCTAATAGATACTAAATTTGGTATTTTGTAATGAAAATGATCGTAATGAAAATTAAAAGAAATGATGAAATGAAAAACAAATTCAAATTTACCAAATTTCTTTAAAAAGTGTAATAGTAAATTCAGTACCTCTAGCTCTTAAAGTTTTTGAAACACTCTAATAGACACTAAATTTGGTCAGGTTTTCTTTGTAATGAAAATGATCGTGATGAAAATGAAAAGAAATTACGAGTTGAAGAAATTTAAGCTTACCAAATACAAATTTGTTTCAAAAGTGTTACTGGTAAAGCAAATTCAGTACCTCTAGCTCTTAAAGTCTCTGAACCTCTCTAATAGATACTAAATTAGGTAATAATTCTTTTTTAATGAGAATGATCGTAATGAATAATAAAACAAGTGATGAAACATTTTTTCAAAAATGTTACTGGTATAGGAAATTCAGTATCTCTAGCTCCTAAATTCTCGGAGTCCCTATATTAGACAATAAATTCGTGCACAACTTTTATGTTTATCCTAAATTGTAGGATAAAAAGATAAAATGGCAATACATTAGTCTTCCAGTTATCAAATTGTTATTCTTAAGAGGCGCATCAATTTCAGAGACTCTAGCTCTTCTAGTCCATGAGATTTGAATTCGATTGGACTTCTTCAGAGTACATTTGCTCTGTATTAAAGCTGTAAGCACTGTCACTAACTCTAAATACCCCTCTCTATCAAATTGCCAGGGTATATCTGTGTTCAAGGAGCGTCAGACAGAGATGAAGGGAATTTCCTGCGCTTAAATGTTTAATTTATTAATGAGATTTATTAATAGGACCCGCTGAAAAGGTGAAAAGCTCAAGAGGTCGCCACATTTGCAGCAGTTGAAGTGAAGGGGGGTTAAAAGGGGGGAGGGGGCGGGGCTGCTTGGAGGGGAAAGTGGTTCTTGTTCTGCTGATTTTCTTGTGTTTGTAATTAAACTGAAAACGATGCCCCCCTTCGATTTTATACACTTGAAATATGTGTTGTGGTTGCCATCTCTCTCTTTCTCTTTCCCTGTCTCTGTCTCTTTCTCTCGTAATGAGCAGTGGGTGGTGCAAAGGCGAAAGGTGAGAGGTGTGTGTAAAATGTGTGTGTGTTGTTTTTTTTTGTTATTCGCCGCCCAGAACATAATTTGGCTGTTGTTTTGGCTGCCTCGACGACTTTCGAGTGGTTTTCGGGTGTTTTTTTGGGTGGTTTTTGGGTGGGTGGGTGAAAATAAAAGCAGACGCCAGCACTGGAGACGCATAAAACAAACCGGAGACAAGCTAATGGCCATGTTATGAGAATGAGAACGAGAATGTGAATGTGAATGTGAGTTGAGTACACGAGGCATATGGCCACATTAACAGAGACAGAGACAGAGATAGATAGAGAGATACTTATGTATATTTATGAGCAGCTCCAATTCGTATGCTCCATTCCATTAAATGCCCACCTGATGCACATTTACCGATGATTTGTCACACTGTGCACACTGGGAATACACGAGTATGCTCAATTATAGTCAAATATTCCAATGTTTATGTTTTATGCTCATTGTTTATTTCCCTTAACTACAATTGAGAGTATCTAAGATTACAAACGAAAATACAGTTGAACTTCCATAACTCGAATTTCTCTCCAACTCGAGCTAAAAGAGTGGCAGTAAAATTAATAAACTTAAGAAAAAGAACTCTATAAGTCGAATATCTCCATAACTCGAACTTTTTTTTTAGATAATGGTTATTCGAGTTAGGGAAGTTCGACTGTATTTAAAGTCGTTAAAGTTTTTCACATTTTTGCTAGATCTTTTTATGTTACCTACGGTAATGGAAAAATTAATAGAAACAATCTTTTTTTTTTTGTACTTTTAAAATTGCTTCAAAAAAAATATTTTTTTTTTAATTTCATATTTTTTACATAATTTCTATTATCAAATAGTTCGCTTAAAACATCAAAGAGACTGTCGTTTCTATTATTTTGCCACTCACTGTATCAAAAGATACAAATTGAGGATTGGTAGAATTCTGCGAAAATCTCTAGACGGCTTATCACACGATATTTTGTATTTCAACAAACTATTTTTTTTTTTAATTTATCCCACTCTCTCTCTCTCTCTCTCACTCTCTGTCCCCTTCTCTCACTCTCAGTGTTTGAATCTTCTCACATTGTAAATATTCTTCTCAGAACCCGGATCTAAACTCGCTTTTGTTATCTACGCGAAATTTCGTTCACCTCCAGTGCGCATTGCAACTACCAACAATTCTCCACCCACCCCCCTCCACCCACAGCACTCTGCCTCCCTCTCTCTCCTCCCTCACGACACACCCACCTCAGACAGCGATAAGAACTGGCTTAATCTGCAACTGTTGATTAGTCGAGTGCTCGTAACGTTAACCTCTTGCCCCCCTCCCTCGCTTCACCCACCCCCAACCCCGCCCACACAACGCTTCACCCCCACCCCCAACCCCGATAGCAGCTTCTTCGAATACTTAATATTAATTGGCGTTTTATTGTTGTCCAAGCGACAGTAAACAGTAACAAGAGCAGCGGCAGCGGCAGCGGCGTCGCCGGCAATGATTACAGCATCTTAAGGTGGGAGGCTTACGCTCTTACTTCTGCTCTCTTCACTCTCTCGCTTTAACTCACGTAATGCCAAAGCTGGGCTTCGACAACGAAGCTGAGAGAGATTAAGAGAGTTGATCTACAAGATAATGTGCGCTCTCTTTAATTTTGTTGATGCTGTTGTTGTTTGTGTTATTCAATAATTTGCTTGCGTTCTAAATTTTCAATTCACTTGCTTACGCATACTCTCTCGCACTCACACACACACACAAAGACGCATGCATATTTATGTGTGTATACACACTTAAGCACACTCAGTCATAATTATATGCTTATTTGTCACTTTAATAAAATAAAATGTCATTAATTACCTTTTGGTGGTTGACGCTTTAACGCTGTCAAGTGAGAGGGAGAGAGAGAGAGAGGGTTGAGCAAAAATTTGCAGCTTAGTTTTTGTTGTGGCCGCAGCTGCTGCTCCTAATGCAACCCTCCTGATCAAGGTGAATTTACTATTAAGGTGACGTTGTCACCACAGCTGCTCTCTTTCGGGAGTACAAACATTTGACAGTATGCCTGCAAACGTTGTCGAAAGAGGTTGTGTGTCGCATGTTTTTTTTATTGTCTTCTTCTTTACGAATAAACTCGTAGAAAGAAAAGAATAAACTTATTATTATTATAAACTAAAAATACAAAAACAAAAGCAACGCTTGATTGGGCAAAAAAAATATTTGAAAATATTACTATAATTATTTTTCTATGTTTATTTTATAGTAACATAAATATATTAACATATGAATTTTTGTTTAATTTTATTTAATTTTGATTTAATTTAATTTCATTTTTATTTAATTTTTATTCATTTCATTTATTTTATATTCAATTTTTTCATAATATTGTTTTTGTTATGCATTAAAATATTATAAACTATTTTTAATTATCTCGTTTTATTTATTTTAAGCAAGCATTTGCTTTTCTGTCATCTCTCTCTGAGAGCGGAGAGAGAGAGGTGAAAAATTGACTGTAGCCTCACCACATCGGACGACGTCACCTTATTAGTAAATTCACCTTGCTCCTGATGAGGCCGGTGCGGTTGCTGAGAGCGATGATAGACACTGCTGCTTAAGAGAGCACGAGAGCACGAGAGCGAGAGCACGAACACAAGAGAGGCAATTGCTCTGCTCTGTTATGAAGTAATAACGATGAAAAAATTGCCTCACTCAAGTTTTTTGCAGTTGTTGTTATTGTTGTTTTTGGCTGCTGTTGTTATTTTAATGAGAATCTTTTTGATGTTTTACGTGCACAGCAGCCGCCACCAAAAACCAAATACAACTGCAAATGCAAACAAAGTCACACACACACACACACACACGCACGCACAGATCTTTGTGTTTTTATTTTGATTTTGATAGACTTGATTTGAATATGATTTTTGTGTATTTTTTGTATTTTTTTTTGTGAGTATTTGCGAGATTTGTTGTCGAGCGATAACGAGTGCTTTACTTGTTGTTGTTGTTGTTGTTGTTGTGAGCGCACCTTTTTGCACAGCACCTCCGACTAAGCGCCTTAAAAACAATAACAATTCTCAAATTCAAATTCAAATTCAAGTCCAACAAAAAAAGCAACACGCGACGACGACGACGACGGCGACGACGACGAAGATACGTCCGTCCACGGCAAAAGTTTCTCGCGTTTTGAGAGCTCGAAAATAAATGCAAAAAGCTATACAGCCAGCAGCAAAGTTGTCACTGACAGAGTGATGACTAGCAAATACCCTGTAAGTTGCTCAAATTAAAAAGCAAATCAATGTTGAAATGAAATGAAAAATGAAATGAAAAACAAATTCAAATTTACCAAATTTCTTTAAAAAGTGTAATATTAAATTCAGTACCTCTAGCTCTTAAAGTCTCTGAACTTCCCTAAAAGATACTAAATTTGGTATTTTGTAATGAAAATGATCGTAATGAAAATTAAAAGAAATGATGAAATGAAAAACAAATTCAAATTTACCAAATTTCTTTAAAAAGTGTAATAGTAAATTCAGTACCTCTAGCTCTTAAAGTTTTTGAAACACTCTAATTGTTGCTAAATTTGGTCAGATTTTCTTTATAATGAAAATGATCGTGATGAAAATCAAATGAAATGACGAGTTGAAGAAATTTAAACTTACCAAATACAAATTTGTTTCAAAAGTGTTACTGGTAAAGCAAATTCAGTACCTCTAGCTCTTAAAGTCTCTGAACCTCTCTAATAGATACTAAATTAGGTAATAATTTCTATTTAATGAGAATGATCGTAATGAAAATTAAAAAGCAAATCAATGTTGACATGTAAGAGTTTGTTTGCCCGCCAATTCGGAAAAAGTACGGCACCAAATTAAAAAATTTTAGAATTTGATTTGCTTAATTTAGCATTTTTTACATTCTCAAATTTATTTAAAACCGTTTAAGGGCAAATTTGCATCATTTATTTTATTTAACCTATATTAAACAAGCTTAGAGACAGCTCTGGGACTTTTATACAAGACTTTTAAATACACATACAAATGTACTTGATTCAAAAAATTTGAGAAGATATTAAATAGTATTAAAAATTTATATATAAAAATAAATACTTTAATTCAGGTGTCTTATACAAATCTGCAGAAATTTTAATGTGCATTGCTTTATTTTAATATTATTTATGTATTTGTACTTATGTAATGAAGTTTTTTTTAAATTTTTTAATTTTAACTTATCATGAACATTAATTTTAATATGTTATAAATGAATCTCAATGAATCAGACAAAAGAAATAGTAATATAATACCATATACAATTTTAGCTTAGCTTTAAAATTAATATTAATTTTAGTGTTTTATTTTTTTTTATATTCGTATCTATAAAGTTATGAAATAATACAAATTTTTTTTATTTAATTTTGTATTGTTTAAACAAGTACAAGTTCTCTTCCATCAGTCAAAATGCGTATAGTAACAATATACCCTTTGTGGTGTATGGGCAAATAAGTCAGTGTGTATGTGTGTGAGTTTCGGAGAGAGCATGCGCAGAGCGCAACAGTTGCAGACAGAGAGAGAGAGAGAGAGAGAGCAACAGAACGGTAACAGAGCTTTGATTTCGGTTACAGGCAAATTTAAATTTATTAAAATAAAATAGAAATCAATTGATAATATGTAATAAAAAAACATAAAAGGAAATGTTTTATAGAAAAAAAAGCAAAAAAAACTGAATATTAAACACTGCGTTGTGTGACCAAAGCTGGCAAAGAGAGAAATGAGCGAAAGCACGCTGTCATGCAAAGCTGGTCACTCTAATCGGCAAAGCTCTTGCGCTCAGTGTTGACAAACGTTTAAATAGGGCGCGCAATTTAAACAGAGCAGCGAGAACAAACTGAAAACTTATTACTAGAGATTTTGAGATTGTTTATGAATTTCGTATGAATAATTCTTTTCTTCAGAATGTGATTTGATGCCCCTGGTTTTTTAGAGATTACTTTATAATACTTTACATTTGTAAACCTGATTTTTTGCCCATTTACTTTAGGCATAATTAAGTTTTTCATTCTCCTTATTTTATGTTTGCAGATCCCGAGAGAAAGCTCTTGAAATAAGGCCCCAAAAATGGGTGTAAGTAAGTAGAATACTCCATTTGATAAGAAGCTATGTATTTTCTGTTTGAAAACAGGTCCTGAAGGAATTTTGCATCGCAGCTCTTTAAGGAACCCAAACGGTACTTTTTACTATTATTAATATTAAACAATTCACAAATGTTCAAATTAAAAGTGTATTAATAAATAACCATATACAATTTTAGCTTAAGTTTAAAGATTCATTTAAATTTTAATTTACCATTTAAATTTTAATTGATTTTTATTGTAATTATATTTAAAACAAGGATTTCTTTATTAACTAATGCGCTGGACACAATTAACTATATAAGTAAAATTTTTTTTTTTCGATACAATTTTTTAAATTTCATTTACGTGTGTTTTAAAACCATTTTGATACTTGTGTTTACATTTTATTATTACCATTGTCAGATTTTGTTAATTCTTAAACATATTTTTTTGTATGTTTCCATTTTTGACTTTTTGTTATTTTAGTGATTATATTTTATGTATCGCTCTTAAATCCGCTCTTATATCCTTGGCCGAATCAACATTATTGCTTTTTTAAGAAAGTACTCGAGATCCCGAAAATGCCACCAATTGATGTCCTTTTTTAAGGAATTGTCTTCCCGTTAATTGGCTGCGAGAATTCAAGATTAAAATCGAAGCTTTATAAAGTAATAACAAATATTTTATTAAAAAAATTAAACAAAAATTTAATATTTTGCTTACATAATTTTTTAAAGAATATGTTTTATTGACAGGGAAAGTTGATAGACGGAATTGGACACTTAGGCTGCAAACACAGTGCGCGCTGAGACGAAGATGAAGCAGAAGACGAAGCTGAAGACAAATTGCTTGCGTTGGGAGTAAGCAAATAGGAGTACATAGTGCAAGACGAATTAGTTGCGTTTTTGCTTTATTAGTCGCAATGAATTTGTCATCAGTTTATGAGCTGATACTACACGAAAGTTTCTTTTTCAAATTAATATGTTAAGTAAAATATATAAAGAAAATTCATTCCATTAATTTGAAAAGAATTTTTTGTTATTTTTAGACCACGTACTTTATTCCTTGTTGTTTTTAGACATTTTCACAATGTTTGGCCAAAATGTCCACCAAAATACAGTGATCCCATTAATATTCGGTTTTTTTTTTGTTCAACTTCAAACGTGAATAAAATCTATAAAACTAACGATAATTAAAAATTTTAAAAAGGTAGATTAAAGCCTATAGTATTACCTTTTCAAAGAGGTATATATATCAATACTTTATTTCCAATTAAAAGGAGAAACTTTACAAAAACAAAAAAAAGGTCAAAATTTGCGTTACTTTAATATTCGGTTTTTTCTTATATAACAAAATAATACCTATTTTATCTAGAAAAACTATTCAATATACAGGGTGACCAGAAATAACGGAGACAAACATTTTTAACTATAATTTTACTAAACGAGAGAAATTTAGCAAAGCAACAATTAGTAACGATAAAGTGGATCACTAGTAGTAAGATTCTTGGCCGGATCTGAAATGGCCTCCTCCAGCTGCCATGCACAGGCCAAAACGTGATTTAAAATTGTTGGCCATGGGCCGCAGGTCCTCGGGAGACAGTCGGTTCCATTCCAAGAGCAGCGATTGCATCAGCGCCTCCAAACTTTTGTAAGGCTTAGCACAGGTTCTGGCCTCCAATATCGACCACACCCTGTAGTCCATCGGGTTGAGATCCGGCGAGTAGGGTGGCCATTCAGCAGACGAGATGAAGTCTGGAAAATGGGTTTTGCACCAGTCTTGCGTCATTTTCGCCTTGTGAGCCGGCCGGAGTCCTGTTGAAAAGTCCAGTCCGCATCGTCGAAGTGCAGTTGGGCCCAAGGAATTACCACGGCTTCGAGATTGTCGCGGCGGTACACTTCTTGGTTTCTTTTAACCCCTTGATCCACGAAAACCAGGGGTTTCTTGCCGCTGGCCCAAATGTCGCCCCACACCATAACGGACTTTGGATTTTGGCGATGTTTGACAATAGCCGACGTACTCGGAACCTCTACGGACCAGATCCAGTCGTTTTGGTGGTTGTGGGCCTGCTCGACGGTGAACAACTTCTCATCTGTGAAAAGGATGCGCTCCTATCGCCGACCTGCGGCCCATGGCCAACAATTTTAAATCACGTTTGGGCCTGTGCATCGCAGCTGGAGGAGACCATTTCGAAACCGGCTGAGAATCTTAGTACTAGTGATCCACTCTATCGTTACTAATTGTTGCTTTGCTAAATTTCTCTCGTTTAGTAAAATTATAGTTAAAAATGTTTGTCTCCGTTATTTCTGGTCACCCTGTATTATTTAATATGATTCCCATTATATTTTTTGGTATTACTCAGGCGTTTTGGCATATTTTGTATAATTTTTTGGGTATATTCATGGCCAATTTTGGCCCACTTTTCCTTAAGCCGTTTCCTTAACACGGATTAGAACGACATTGGCGTTTTGTGCCCACGGCGGTCCAACTTACTCCACAAATTCTCAATGGGATTTAGCTCAGGCGATCGGAGCTGCGTTTCCAGGACTTTTGGACAGGTTTACACCAACCAAGACTTGACTTTATGGGCTTTGTTCTTCGGGTCATAGTCCTGATTCCACTTGAGCGTGTTGGTAATATCCATTTTCTCGGCCGACTGCTTCAAATTTTCCATCAAAATTTTTAGGAATCGACAGCTGAACTCTTTGACGACCATGTAAAGACCATTTCAGCTCAAAAAAGTTGGACGCACTATAACAAGCCAGTGGTACAACGGCCGAGTCGCTAGTAAAAAGCCTTTGCTCATATGAGCGAAACCGATAATTAAAGAAAATTTGTCCAGGAGTACTCCAAAAAGCACCAAAAAGGATGTATTTGCTTTTGTCTAAGATAATCACATCATCCCACCAACTTTAGTCCTTTTTGGAGTACTCCTGGAAAAATTTTCTTTAATTATCGGTTTCGCTCATATGAGCAAAGGATTAAGATTAAGATTAAAGGAACAAGATTAATAACAATTATTTCGAGAGGTTTTTTTATTAAAAAATTAAAAGTAAACAGTTCATCCTCGTATTTTAAATTTTTAGCTTACAAAATTTTTTAGAGCATATGTATGTTTTATTGACAGGGAAAGTTGATAGACGGAATTGTTAAGGTATCACACTTACGCAATTGTGCCGAGGTCAAGTCCAGTAGAGACTGAGAATTCACTTCTTAGGTCGAATCATCATTGTGGCTTTTTTAAGGGAGTAAAACCATCCCCGAAAGTGGTACCAATTGACGCCTTTTTGGAAGTCATTGTCCTCGTAGGTTCCCGTCAATTGGCTGCAAGAATTCGAGTTAATTAACAAAACAATAAGAAATAATTAGCATTGCATCCTACCTGAGCTGACAATCCGTGTACCACCAGGCACCTGTGCCGCGAATGGCGCATCCCGCCTGTTTGTCGTTATCCTTATCGAACGTGGCAAATTTCTTGCCTCGATGACTGGAGAGTGAATCCCCAGCTGTTCCATTGGCCTTGCCCAGTTTGTGTAATTTATACTGTTCATCCTCGTCGCCAATGGCGAACTCCTCATATGTCTCGAATCTTTGATCTCCCTCGAAATCCTCGAGCAGAACAAGTAACTCCTGATTACTCTCTGCAGTTAGAGCATGTATTTTATCCAGTCCGAGGAAGAACTCGCCGCCCAGATCTCCGAATCCTTTTTTGTACGCACTCCAGTTGCGATAAAAGTTGACGCTTCCGTCCAATCGTCGAAGGATAATCGTCCAACCTCCTCCTCGAGTTTCCGCATCGCAGACAACTGTCAAAGGTTGACTACTGAAGTTGGGCAGGATTATGTCGTGGTTCCCACTGGACTTGGCCTCGGCACAGTTCCGTAAGTGAGATGCCTTAATCAATCCGTCTATCAACTTTCCCTGGCGATCCATTGTGTTCATAAGTCCATTGATCCTTTCTTGAAGATCCACAATATCCGATTTCTTCGCAAGTCCGTCTATCAACTTTTTTTGAAGTTCCAGCTCCTCTCTAAACAATCAATTAGTTTTGGAGAGCTTCACTTGGTTAGGATCTTACCTCAACTTGGATTGTTCAACATTTAATGATTGAACTAAACTCGTTTCATTAGATTCGGGAATTGGAACTGCTTCAGAGAGGAAATTAAGTGTGACGATTATACAAATTATTTTTTGCAACATTTTGCGACTTTTCTTTACTGTATTCCAAAGAAGACTGACTGAATCAAAACTGGAATTAAAAGCGATAAATAATACATTCGTTTTTGTATGTACATACGTGTAAGTTAGGGTGGGTCACTTTTTTTTTTTGCAAAAATCGTCCATCAGAATCGGAATCTACGATGAGTTCTTAGAAAATTTCACCAAGAAAATTGAATTTTGAAATTATAATAAAAAATTATCTTTTTTCAAAATTTCACAATACAATTTTTAATTTTTGAGAGTAATACCAAATACCTTAACATAAAATCGGAGGCTAAGAATTGACTTTAGACACACATGTACATAAGTAGTTCCTTGGTGAAATTTTCTTAGAATTCATCGTAGATCCGATTCTGGTGGACGATCATCACGTTTATTGTCGACCCGAACAAATTGACCCGCCCTAATGTAAGTGCACATATCTACATATATGTATATGTACTTATATTGTGCAGTAAAATTCCATTGAAATCCCAGACTTGATAAAATGATTAGGGGGGTCTTCTGGGCTAGACATTTTATTTTTTTTGATTTTTTTATTTTTTGCCTAGATTTTATAAAATTGTTTTCTAAATGGATTTTTCAAATAGTTTAGGAATTGAAGTCAAAACTTCAAAACTTCTTCCAAACGACGCAGAATTAACGGCGCTATCGTGCTAAACTCGATCTTTTTAATGTACACTGGACTGCAAAAAGAAAGGTGAAAAATAGATTTTCATTTTCAAATGACTTCCATTGGTTCCCCGTTGTTTTTTGGTATGCAGTTAACTCCCGCAATCGTGTGAACATTGGATTTTTGACCATTTCCTACATTTTTTCAATAAATTTGCCCACGAAATAAAAAACACAGGATTAAAAAATCTTTACGCGTTTTTTTCCACGATTTAAACAAACAAAAGAAAACTGCTAAAATTCGGCCGACTGTCCAGAAAGGCCCCCTTAAAACCGGACTGATTCGTTAGAATCATTTAAATGGCATTTAAAAGATATTTGCTCAAATTATGAAATAATTGTTTGAAAAAGGAGCTACCCGTTTCTAGGTGCTCACTTGTCTCAGCGGGCTGAAGGTATTCTAATTGCAGTTCTATAAATAAAATAGAATTAATGCTCAATTAACTCATTTTACATTTACTCTGCCAGAATGTACATCGAGAATGTATCGAGTGATATTACACAAATTACGTTGTTATGATTATACTTTAATTTTTAACAATTTTCATCAATGATTTTCATTATTTTTGAGTAATTTATTAAGACTGAGACAGTATTTAATATTTTTGATAAAAAAAAAAAAAAATAAAACTCAAATATAATGACTATTAATTATTTTTACTTTTTTCTTCACTGATAATAAATTTTTATAAATAATTATTTATGAATAAGAATTATTTATAATAATATTTTATGGAGCTTAGACCGTAATCATTATTTTTAATAAAAAAAAAAAACTCAAAAATAATGATTATTTATGATTTTTATTTATTTCGCTCAAACTCAACAGTAATTTACGGCTTCTAGAGTAAATTTTTTACCATGTCTCATGTCTCACAGCATAATTTTTTTTCTAAAATTTTTTTTTTAAATTTAATAATTTATTTGTTATATATTTTAAGTGATTTTTTTTTCGCTCAAAACAAAGTCAACATTTATTTGTGTTTTTATATTAACATATATATATTTTTGATATTTTTCATATATATTTTCAGTAATTGAAAATATGTACGTCATAACAAATTACAGCTTCCTATCGACAATATCAATTGCAATTGCAATTGTAATTACTGTTATGTGTTAATAACAAATAAAAGATAAGGAAAGCTACTCATAGTCGCAACGGAGGGGGCTTGACTACGCTCATGTCTCATGTCTCCATGAGACATGAACCCGGCAATAAGTCGGCCAAGGTAATCGCCACAGTTGAACAACATATAGTTCTTCACGGGCAGATAATTCACATCTGCAAAGAGCAAGCATTAATTTGATCTAATGAATTAAAATATAACTATTAGAATTCGTTGCATACTTTTAGGCATGTGCTGAATTCAAAAATATATATTTCGAAGCATACTTTCAGTCTGAACCTAAAATGACAACTTACCAAAATATTGTTTTGCAGAGAGCAAGAAGCCAAAATACCATCTGAAATACCAGGCGAACAGAAATGAGCAGAAAGCAGCCAAAATTATTTGGAGTTCAATTAAAATTGAGTGAAACTATGAGCTTGAGTTGAGCGAAATTTCTACTCTTTGAGTGGATGCCTGATCGTTCCTTTGAGCGACTGTTAAAATCAAATATTTTGCCCTGTTGACCTACTAAAAGTTCTGTTCGCCTGGTATTTAACTCTGATATTTCTTTTAAAAGCGACATCTGAAAATAAAGACCCATTTCAGAAATAAAAAGGCCGTTTGATTTCAAGTATTAGGCTTCTTTATTCTTAAAGTCCTAGAATTAAGTGTAATTTGAACATATAATTTCTATGCTTATCTTATGTCGTCTTGGGACTGTAAAATATTTTAATGTAATACAAAATTCCTTCTGTTAACTGAAGAGCCTGTTTGAAATAAAAGAGTACTACAAAAATGTATTATCTGGGGTACCACAGAAATCTCTTTCTCCTGAAAAATGACGTAAATTTCATACAAATGTACGTCAAATTCAAGTGAAAGAGATTTCTGTGGCACCCCAGTATACTTTTTTAAAATATGATCATAATATGGAAGGATCCCATTTACTTACGCCCAAATACGAGTTAACATACTAGGCAAACAGAAATGACCAGAAATATCGTGGGAGGATTTTAAGCTGTAAACAAACTCATAACTAAACATAATCCGATTTTGCGTCGAAAGAATAATGCATTACTATACAATTTAAGCTTTAGTTTTAAGATTCATTTCAAAATTTTAGTTAACCACTTTAATTTTAATTAATTTTTATTGTAATTATATTTTATACAAGGATCTCCTTATAAATTAATGCGCCAATTACAATTAACTTTGTCAGTACAATTTTTTCATTTCGATTCAAGTTTTTAATTTCATTTACATGTGTATTAAATCCATTTTGATACTTGTAATTTACATTTTAATTTTGGTATTTTTATATTTTGTCAATTCTTAAACATATTATTTGGTAGTTTTTGTTAGTACAAACGTTTTGCACGCAGGGAATTTAAGTAAAATAATGCCAAATCATTTAGAAAATAAGAACGCACGGCAGACGATGTGAACTCGACGAACGTTTTATTAAGAAGAAAGATGATTGCTGAGGTTTACAATGAAGTAAATTCATTCTATATGTACATGTGTCATATATGTGTCAAATGTAATTAGAGTTGCCAAGTGTAATAATAATCGAACTTGCAAACTTTAACACTTCTTCTCAAGTTCAATTGTTATAATGTTATACAATATTTTTCAAACATATAATCCAAGCAACTTTACAAACTTATTATGTTTTTCTTTTTGTAGATTTTTGGTGAATATGTCGGAAACGTTTTCATTTGTAGGGACATAAGAAAGACATATAATTTTCTTTGTTAAGACCTGCCGTATGTAATGATACTTTATATCGATGTGCTTCGTCCTCTTATGGTGCACCGGGTTGGTTGCAATCTGCTGTGCACTTAGATTATCCCCATGGATCTGGACGGGCTCAGCTGGCGAATGAAAACCAATTTCCTCCAAAAGTCGACGCAAATATACTGCCTCTTTTGCAGCCGTTGATAAAGCGACGTATTCAGCCTCTGTGCTGCTTTGTGCTACCACTCCTTGCTTCTTGGACTCCCAGGAAAATGTGGAACCTCCAAGATAAAAACCGTAGCCACTGTACGATTTTCTGTCTAGGCTGTCATTTGCCCAGTCTGCATCGACGAACGCATGCAGTTGTTGACCAACTTTGCGATAGTGTAGCCTCAAGTCGATCGTTTTAGCCAGATACCGCAAAATGTGTTTCGCAGCAGACATATGCTCCTGATGCGGATCTGTATTTCGCTGAGCTAACTTACTCACCGAGTGCGATATATCGGGCCTTGTCGAAATGGCCAGATATGTGAGTGATCCAATTAACGATTGGTACTCAGTGACGTCTGGTTTGTTGCAATTGTCTTCGCTGCAACCAATACGAAATCCTGCGTCCAATGGTGTTGATACCGGTCGACATGTACTCATGCTATATTTCTCAAGCAGATTCTTTATGAATTGCTTTTGACCAATAGATATATCACCTACATCTCCTTTGCGCTGTATTTCCATACCCAGAAAGTAATGTAACTGACCGTTATCGTGAATATTAAAAGATTCCTTTAACTTCTTCTTAATGTGGACCAAATCGGACTTTTTTGAGCAGGCTATTATTAAATCGTCCACATAGACGGCTATCAAATTATATGAATCCTTTTCAATATTTTTGTATAAGCATGGCTCACTCTGAGTAGCTTGGAACCCAAGTCTTTGTAAAGCATTGTCAAGCGTACTGTTCCAAACCCTTCCCGACTGCTTTAGACCATATAAAGCTTTGTTCAACTTCAGAACACGATTGGGATACTTCTTGCTCTTAAAAGGTTCAGGCTGCTTCATGTAAACAGTTTCGTTAAGCTCGCCGTTCAAATACGCATTTGAAACGTCCATCTGATGTAGGTATAGCTCCTTCTCTGCAGCTACAGCTAACAACAGCCTTATGTTTTCATACCTTATGACTGGTGAAAATGTCTCAGTGAAGTCTATCCCATACTGCTGGCTGCATCCTTTAGCGACAAGCCTCGACTTGAAGCGTTCAATGCTTCCCTTTTCGTCCCTCTTGATACGATATACCCACATGCAACCAATGGCTTTTGCATCAGGCGGAAGGTCAACCAGCGACCACGTATTGTTTGCAATGAGAGCGTCGTACTCACATTTCATGGACTTCTCCCACTCAAACGCATGCTTGCTACACATTGCCTGCTTAAGTGTGTTTGGCGTTTCCATGTCGTAATATGCGACCATATTGTGGAGTTCGTTGTACTGCTTCTTAGGCCTTCCTGGTCGTCCGGTTCGAACCAGCCTGGGCCCATAACCTAATGTTAGTACAAACGTTTTGCACGCAGGGAATTTAAGTAAAATAATGCCAAATCATTTAGAAAATAAGAACGCACGGCAGACGATGTGAACTCGACGAACGTTTTATTAAGAAGAAAGATGATTGCTGAGGTTTACAATGAAGTAAATTCATTCTATATGTACATGTGTCATATATGTGTCAAATGTAATTAGAGTTGCCAAGTGTAATAATAATCGAACTTGCAAACTTTAACAGTTTTCAATTTATTACTTATTTTTTAATTTTTATTTAAAAGTTTCAGTTGTGCTGCTCTGTTTATTTCCTTGGCCAAATCATCATTATTGCTTTGTTGCTCGATATCCCGAAAATGCCTCCAATTGATGTTCTCTTCTTAGCGATTGTCTTCCGGAAATTGGCTGCAAGAATTCAAGATTAAAGTCGCAGCTTTATTAAGTAATAACAATTATTTCGAGTGGTTATTTTTTAAATAGCAAAATTGTTCTTCTTAGTTTTTTAAGTCTCTTGATTACATAACTTTTTTTTAAGAAAAACTGTATTTGACAGTGTAAGTAAATAGCAGCAATTGTTAAGATATCACACTTACGCAATTGTGCCGAGGTCAAGTCCAGTGCGATCGAAGGGGTCAAATGTAGTAGAGAATGAGAATTCACTTTTTGGGTCGAATCATCATAATGGCTGTTTTGAGGGAGTATGCATCTCCCCGAAAGCTGTCCCAAGTGACGCCTTTGTCGAAGCCATTGTCCTTATACGTCCCCGTCAATTGGCTGCAAGAATTCAAGTTAATTAACGAAGCTCTCAGAAATAATTAATATTACATCCTACCTGCTCTGACAATAGTCATACCACCAGGCACCAGTGCCGCGAACGGCGCAGTTTCCATTCCAAGTGTCATTATCCTTATCAAATGTAGTAAATTTCATGCCACGATGCCAATAAAGTGAATCCCCAGCTGTTCCATTGGCCTTGCCCAGTTTGTGTAATTTATACTGTTCATCTTCGTCGCCAATTGCGAACTCATCATAAGTCTCGAATCTTTGATCTCCCTCGAAATCCTCGAGCAGAACAAGTAATTCCTGATTACTCTCCGCAGTTAGAGCATGAATTTTGTCCAGTCCGAGAAAGAACTCGCCTCCCAGGTCTCCAAATCCTTTTTTGTACGCACTCCAGTTGCGAGTAAAATTGACGCTTCCGTCCATCCGTCGAAGGATAACTGTCCAACCTCCATCCCGAGTTTGAGCATCGCAGACAACTGTGAAGGGTTGACTACTGAAGTTAGGCAGGATTATGTCGTGGTTTCCACTGGACTTGGCCTCGGCACAGTTGCGTAAGTGAGATGCCTTAACCAATCCGTCTATCAACTTTCCCTGGCGATCCATTGTGTTCATAAGTCCATTTATCCTTTCCTCAAGATCCAGAATCTCCGATTTCTTCGCAACTCCGTCTATCAACTTTCCCTGCATGTCTATCAACTTTCCCTGGCGATCCATTGTGTTAACAAGTCCGTTGATACTTTCTCGAAGATCCAGAATATCCGATTTCTTCACAAGTCCGTCTATCAATTTTCTCTGAAGCTCCAGCTCCTCTCTAGAAAACCAATTAGTTTTGGAGCTCTTCAATTTGTTGTTATCTTACCTCAACTTGGATTGTTGAATATTTAATGATAGAACTAAATTCGTTTCATTATATTCGGAAATTGGAATTGCTTCTGAGAAGAAACTGAGAGAACTCAATGTGAAGATTATATAAATTATATTTTGAAACATTTTGCGACTTTTCTTTACTGTATTCCAAAGAAGACTGACTGAATCAAAATTTGGGTAGAAGCGATGAAGTGAATTTTAAAAACGATTGTCGTGGCCACATATAAAATACATAAGTTTTTATATGTATATAAGTGCTCTTGTCTACATGCATGCATACATATATATTATGCAGTAAAATTCCATTCAAGTCCTCGACTTGTGAAAACGTTTAAGGGGGTCTTTTGGGTTAGACATTTTTTTTTGTTTATTTTTTTAGTTTTAAAAAAATTGTTTCATAGATTTTTCAAAATTTTAAATAGTTTAGGAAGTGAAGTCAATGCTTGGCAATTATGTTCGCACGACTACTCAAGTCTTTCTAGACCGATTTTGAACAAATAAGTGCCAAACGACGCAGAAGCGATCTTTTTTTTTGTAAGCTGGACTACAAAAAGAATAGTGAAAAATAGATTTTCATTTTTAAATGACCGCCATTTCTATTAAAAAAAATCGTAAAAGCATTGAATTTTTGACTCATCTTTGGAGGTCATGAACTTTTTAGCCACGCTGTAAACTAAATTTCTTTAAATTTCTTAAATTTTTTAATAAATATTTCCACCAAATACAATAATTAGAATTAGAAAATCTTTACGCGTTTTCTTTCCACGATTTATAAAAAAAAACAGCTAAAATTCGGACGTCTGAGCAGGAAGACCCCCTTAAGACCCGGCTGCAGTGCAGCGACGCACAGTGGTGCCAATTGAGTTTTTGTGGTCGAATAATTTAAGCGGCATATGATAGATATTTGCTTAAGGTATGAAATAAGTGTTTGAAAAAGGTGCTACCCCTTTCCAGATGCTCACTCGTCACACTCAGTTGTCAAAATTAAAATTTCTGAGAAAACAATTTTATGCTAACTAAAAAATAAAATTTTAATAAATTTTAGATTTTTAATTTTAGTGAATTTTTTATGGTTTTTATGTTTTCAGTCTTAAACCAAAAAAAATTTAGAAAAAAATTTAAACTTTTTTTTTAATTAATTATTTTATTTTCTTCATAATATTGCTCACAATTCGTTTGGTTTAATTTATACTTACCAAGTTTGGCTGAAATCGGTCTACTATATCACATAGCTGCCATTACTCATTATTTTTGAGCAAAAGGGGAAAAACTTAACCAACAATCATTATTTTTTCGTGAGTTTTATTTTTTGTTCAAAATAAAAGTTTTACATTGTTTTTTATATATTTTGTGTGTTATATTTATTTAATACAGTCGAGCTTCCCTAACTCGAATCACCATTATCCAAAGAAAAGGTTCGAGCTATGAAGATATTGAACTTTAAGAGTTATTTTTCTTAAATTTATTAATTTTGGTGCCACTCTTTAGGCTCGAATTAGAGAGAAATTCGAGTTGTAGAAGTTCGAGTTATGGAAGTTCAACTTTATACCAAATTTCAACTCCATATCTGCAATATTAGACTTTATGTCGGTATTTTCGCAATGCTGCCCACTGTCTGGCCCGGGAACGATGTTCGAAAATAAAGATTTGTTATGGAAAGTTTTGTTGTTTGCGATAACTCACAGATTGGAAGTTTTCTATAGTCCGAGAGATCGAGACAGTGTTCGAGAGTGGGGAAAAAGTGCACGATCAGCAGTTTGTTAGTTGGCTGTACGTAATGGAATCGACGTATCCAATTACGTCTGAGAATTCAGCTTGGAGTGTTTATGTATAAGCAAATATGCTTATATTGTATACATATATGTTTGTGAACGAATGTGAGTGTACAAAGTGTTTATCGAATTGATGTTATTGTGTGTATATGTTTTCCAAATTCACTTCTTCGTATCAAGTCAAACGTCGAGTCAGTTAATTTTTATAATCTTTATAATAAATACATTTAATTCGTTTTCTAATGGAAATCCACACTGTCAATCCGTTGAGAATAGTGTACTGCATTCAATCAATTCTCAATTATCCGAGTTAAGGTTAACTAATCAATTTATTAGGACGGGACAGGAAAAGTTGACAATTGAAGTTGCCAGGAATTCGAATATACAATTCATTAGAGCAGAGATCGAACGACAGAAGAATTGTGTATTCGACAAGGAAGTGGATTATCAATCTTTAAGAGTCTGTCAAAGCAGAACTGGAAAACCAGAAAAAATATTTACTTGAAAAGGAAGCGGCTATCAAATCTCTCAGGGCTGATAGTCAAGTGTTTAGAACTGATATCCAAGAGAAGTTGAAAGATGGACTTGTTAAGGAATCTGATCAACACCACAATTGTACCGAGGCCAAGTTCAGTGGAATACAAGACATACTTGTCCCCAAGTTTAGTAATCAACCTTTTAAAGTGGCCTGCGATGCGGAAACTCGGGACGGAGGTTGAACGATTATCCTTCGACGAATGGATGGAAGCGTGAACTTTTATAGGAACCGGACAGAATACAAGAATGGATATGGAATTCTAATTGGCGAATACTTCTTGGGATTGGAAAAAATTCACGCGATGACTGCAGAAAGGCCTTAGGAATTACTTGTTGTTCTCGAAGACTTTGAGGGAGATCAAAGATTCGAGACTTATGATGAGTTCGCAATTGGCGACGAAGATGAACAGTATAAATTACACAAACTGGGCACAGCCAATGGAACAGCTGGAAATTCACTCGGTTATCATCGAGGCGAGAGATTTTCTACATTTGATATGGATAATGACGTTTGGGACGAAGGAAACTGCGCCATTCACCACACTGGTGCCTGGTGGTATGACTATTGTCAGATCAGGTAGGATGTAATGTTAATTATTTCTTAGAGCTTCGTTAATTAACTTGAATTCTTGCAGCCAATTGACGGGAACGTATAATGACGATGGCTACGGAAAAGGCGTCAATTGGGCTGACTTTCGGGGATCTGATTACTCCCTTAAGACTGCCATAATGATGATTCGACCTAAGAAGTGAATTCTCAGTCTGTTCTACATTTAACCCCTTCGATTCCAACGTTGCCTGAGAGCAACTTCGACTGTTTGAGAGACAACTGTAAACGATTCCTTTGTTATTATTATTTAGATGATTCATTATAATATCGGTAAATATATGTATATGCTTATTCCAAATGTTAGAAAATAAAAGCACATTCAAAGTTTATTTGTCAAAGTTATAAATATGCAAAAGAATTATTTTTATATAACACGATTAAAACCCATTTAAAAAATTCAATCAATCAATTTAATGAATTTAAATAAACAATTAATTTTATAAATAATTTATGTAAATGCTTCTTTATTTAAATAATATCGTAATAAACGTTAATCAATGTGAATTACCTTAAATGAGACTAGATAAGATGAAACAGTTGTAGAAAACAAAAAGAAATACAAACACAAAACTCATTAACTAACAATGTGTTAAAGCTATAAAGATTACAAAGCGATCTAAGGCAACTTTGTGACAACGAGGATATAAACGTGAAGTCGTGTTGGATCAGCGGGGGCAGGAAGTGATGCTCGCTGGTGTCGGCAATCAGTCGGCTAAAGTAATCGCCACAGTTGAAGAACAGATAGTTCACCACGGGCAAATAGTAAAAATCTGCAAAGAGCAAGATAAATTAATATATAACTATAAGGTCTATCCCATAAAGAATAAAATCGTTGCATACTTTTAGGCATGGTCTGAAAAACAAAAAATATATTTTGTAGCATACTTTCAGGCTGAACCTAAAATGACAATTTACCAAAATATATTGCAGAGATCAAACAGTCAAAATACCAGCTGAAATACCAGGCGAACAGAAATGAGCAGAAAGCAACCGAATTAAATTTTTTTTTTAAAACATGACCTTGGCTCTCTCTCTCTTTCAAATTTAATTTTCACTTGCTGCTTTTTTCTGTTCGCCTGGTATTTTTGCACGCTTTTCGGTTGCAGCGAGCTGATGCATACATACATACATACATATTAGGTGCGCAACTAAGTTCCCGCTGTTTGTCAATAGACGCTGCCAGCAGTGTGTGCTAGTCGATTCTAACATAACGTAAACGTTATTAACCAAGCTTAGACATATGGTAAGCAAACTGCTTCGACACAATAGTGATTTTGATTTTGTATCATATACTTTTCGTTTTGTGAAAATGTCTGATTTTGTGCCGAATAATCGTCATTTGCGGGAAGTGTTAATTTTCCTCTATCATTCGAAAATTTCTTTTTTTTATGAACTGCTAAAACCAAGCGAAACCATCACTGGGGTTCGGTATCGACTTCAATTGATGCAATATAGCCGAGCACTGCGCGAGAAGCGGCCGCAATACGCGAAGAGGCATGAAAAAGTGATTCTGATTTGGCCTCATGTTGCAAAATCCGTTAAAACCTACCTTGAAACGCTGAAATGGGAAATCTTAACCCACCCGCTATATTCTCCAGATATTGCGCCATCCGATTATCACCTGTTCCGATCGATGGCACATGGACTAGCTAACCAGCAGTTCCATACATAGGAAGACATTCAAAAATGGCTTGATTCGTGGATAGGCTCAAAAGATGGACAGTTTTACCGCGACGGTATACGAGATCTGCCAGAAAGATAGGCAAAAGTAGTAGCCAGCGATGGGCAATACATTCAATGATTCAAATGTAACCATTTTTTCAGAATAAAGTTGTATTTTCATCAAAAAAACAGCGAGAACTTAGTTGCGCACCTAATACTTACATTCATACATACATACATACATACATACATACATATGTATGTTTATACATACATACATACATACATACATACATACATACATACATACATACATACACACATACATACATACATATTTACATATATACATACATACATTCATACATACATACATACACACATACATACATACATACATACATACATACATACATGCATACATACATACATACATACATACATACATACATACATACATACATACATACATACATACATACATACATACATACATACATACATACATACATACATACATTCATACATACATACATTCATACATACATATGTACATACATACATACATACATACATACATACATACATACATACATACATACATACACCGCTAAAAGACAAAAATAAATCCAAAATACCAGCTGAAATACCAGGCGAACAGAAATGAGCAGAAAGCAACCCACATATTGTTGAGTTCAATTAAAATTGAGTGAAACTATGAGCTTGAGTTGAGCGAAAGTTCTACTCTTTGAGTGAATGCCTGATCGTTTCTTTGAGCGACTGTTAAATTTAAATATTTTGCTCTGTTGACCTACTAAAAATTCTGTTCGCCTGGTATTCAGACCTGATATTTCTATTAAACGCGACATCTGAAAATAACGAGCCATTTCAGAAATAAAAAGACCGTTTGATTTCAAATATTTAGCTCTTATTCTTAAAATCATAGAATTAAGTATCTTCTGTTGTCCGGAGACTGTAAAAAATTTTAATGTAACACAAAATTCCTTCTGTTGACTGGAGAGCCTGTTAAAAATTAAAGAGTTTATTTTACTTTACAGCTGCACAGTCGTCGGCTGTGTTTCATGATATGCTCATAATATGGCGAGGTCCATTATGTAATACCAAGAAAATCCAAAATACTTACTAGTTAACATAGCAGGCGAACAGAAATGAGCAGAAATATTCTCAGTGTAGCTTTCGAGAAATCAAAAATGTTCGTTTTTCGCCTGTTTTATGCCCGATATATTGCGATAATGGGCGGAGTTTTAGCTGTAAAAATACTCATAACTGAGCATAATCCGATTTTGCGTCGAAAGAAAAATGCAATTCTTTTATTTTGTATGTTTATATTCCATATATATTTTGCATTTGTGTATATTTATTTTTGTTTGTTGTTTGTTTGTTTTTTTTGCATAATTTACACAGTAATAAAAATTATGGATGCTTCTCAACAAAAACAATTTGTGGTACTTATGGTAGAATTCATAGATTAATTAATTATATATTTTTGCATAATTTCGTGTCGATAACTTGTTAAGAACTCTCTTTGATTTGCACATGTTTAAAACTAAAACTATCGATTAATTTCGATTTTCGTTACAGAGTTGTTAATTGCGATTGATCTGATTCTGATTGTTCGATAGATCGAGAATCGTGCTTGTTAAATTAAAATAATATATATATATTTATGTATATGTATGTACAATGAGTCAGCAGATTTGAGATGCTTCGTCGTCTGCTCTCAACTAAAATATAATATATTTAACATAGTTCATTAGAAATATTTAAAGCAACTTAAACTTAATGTTAAGAGTTGTTTTCTTGGTTTGCTGTTTGTTAATTCTGCTGTTATCGATCGCTGCTAAAAACTATCGAGTGGTTTTTAACGGTAAAACACATAAATACCTAAAACACATTGTATATCGAATACATGTTATCGATTATATGATAATTTATCTCTTTCCTTTTATAATTATAATAATAATAATAATGTTTTATTTATTTTTTTGTTAATTGTTATTGGTTATAAATTGCTGATGAGGTGTTTTTGTGATGAAAATGAGAGTCACAGGGTTGACAGGGTTGCGACTACGAAATTGCTACTAATCGTGTTTGATTGATTGATTGATTGATCGTGTGATTGATACTAATAATCGTGAAATATAACATTGTATCTTTATAACTTTTATAACCTGTAACTTGAACTGTGATGCTTTGCTAGCTCTCTCTCTCTCTCTCTCTTTCTTTCCTTGCCACTCTCTGTCTCTTTCTTTCTACTTATATGTTAAGGATTAGTCCTGTGTGGGGAATATTTTTCGTATGCATTGCGTTAAATATGCTTAAAGACTTAGATTCTATATATTTGGTGTAACTTTTTGAGTTTTGTTTTCTGTGTTCTGTGTTGTTGTTGTTGTTGATTCATGTTTAGTTTGTAACTGTTATACATAACATACTAACTGTACTAACTGTTATAATAATTCTTTCTTTCTTTTCTCTGCTTTTTCTTTCATTCTTCCTTGATCTCTGCGAGTTCTACTTAATATAATACAGTTTTCTTTCTCGAACATCTTCTCCCAAAAAAACAACGACGCTTCCAAAGTGTTATACACGGCACAGTGGTTACTTCTTCTTCTTTCCCTCTCTCTCTCTCTCTCTGTCTCTCTCTTCGCCTCTCTCCATTTGATGGATTAGATGGGCGATATGGAAGTCGGCGCCGCTGTCGTGTCCGGCATGTATTCCCTGAGCAGATCGCGCAGTCGCAGAATCTCGCGTCCAGCGGCCGCCAAATCGCCTTGAAGCGACATTTCTCGCTCTCTCAATCGCTTAATGTCGCGTTGGCAGGTCTGTAAAACAAAAAGAAAATTACACAATTAGTTGGCAGTTCTTTTCAGTAGATATCTATGTTAGAATTGGAAAAACACAGACAAATAAACTAAGAATACAATTAAAAGTTACCAAATTTGGATGAAAAAAAAAGAACTAAGCAGTTTTCATAGCTAAATCATTTAGAACTTAAAATAAGAGCAAATCTATTTTTATAGTATTATGTAAAGAAACAATTTGAAATTTTTGACTTCGATTGAATTGAATTCTATGAAATAAATTGTTTTTGAAATTTTTCTAGCTACTGCCTTCCCAATTTTATTTTCTCATTTTTTGATTTCGTATATTCCAAATTTTTGTTTATTCAATTCTGTTTTTGAATTTTAGACTTATTCATATTTTTTGCTAAATTCAATATTCATATGTTAAAGTTTTGAGCTGACATTTTTTTTTTAAAAGTTGTGTTTAAAAATTTTCTAATTTTCTTATTTATTTTAATTGCCTAATTTAAATTTTCCAACTTGAATTGCATTTTTACAATAGTTAATTTTTATTCTGGCTATTCCGAATAATTACCTCTCAAATTCTCTATTTGAATTTGAATTTTATTAGCTAAATTTTTCAAATTTTTGTTATTTCCTAAATTTAATATTCATAAAATTTAAATTTTCAAAATTTCGGAATTCTCATTATAATTTTGTATTTCATTTTTTTATTATTTCGTAAATTCAATATTGACAAGATTAAGTTTTCCTAATTTGTGGAATTCCCAGGTCTGCTTCTCTCTCTCTCTCTCTCTCTCTCTCTCTCTCTCTCTCTCTCTCTCTCTCTCTCTCTCTGTCTCTCTCTCTCTCTCTCTCTCTCTGTCTCTCCTTCACTCTCTGTCTCTGTGTACTCACCACATTCTGTCGCAAGAGATCGAGCTTGTCGCACTTGAGTCGGGTGACTTCCTGTCGCAGATTCTCGATCATCATGATGGTCTCGTTGCTCGGCGAGCTGCCCATCATCGTCGTCCCGCCCCCACCACCGCCACCGCCCCCCACCCCGCCCTCGAGGCACAGGGAACAGGCCTTGGTCGTGGCCTCCGCGGAACTCATGCTCTCCAGGCCCGTGTCGCTGTCGATGTAGGCGGCGCCTCCGTCCAAATGTCCCATCATCGGATCCAGATCGACGCTGTTCAGACTCGAGTCGTCGCTCGTCTCGGACATTGTGGCCACTGCCACGCCCACAATGCCACCATTCTGGGCGGCACTCACCGCAGCCGATGCCACGCCCCCAACTCCCACTCCCATTCCATTTTGTTGTTGTTGTCCAGCAATGTTGTTGTTGTTGTTGTTGGTGTTGTTGGTATTGTTGTTGTGGTTCGCCGGTCGCGATGTGATGTCGGGGGACGAGGAGGTGGATTCGTTCGAGGACTTGGACTTGGACGACGACTTGGAGGCCGTGCGACTGCAGCTCTGCAAATGGAAGAACGGAAGAAACATTCGAATTAGTTACGATTCATTTCTTATGTTAAATATATTTAAAATATTAACTCGTTAACAGAGTATGTTATCTTATTTCTGTTTAAGTTTATTTACAGAGTATGTTATACTTTTTTACAGAGCATGTTATTCTCGTTTACAGAGCATGTTATACTCGTTTACAGAGCATGTTATACTCGTTTACAGAGTATGTTAATTTATTTCTGCTTAAGTTTATTTACACAGCATGTTATACTCGTTAACAGCGTATGTTCTGTTATTTCTGCTTAAGTTCATTTACGTAGTATGTTAACAGAGTATGTTATATTATTTCTGTTCGTTAACAGCGTATGTTATGTTATTTCGTTTTAAGTTTTTTTACATAGTATGTTATACTCGTTAACAGAGTATGTTTAAGTTGAATTAAATATTATTTTATATTCGCTAACAGCGTATGTTATGATATTTCTGCTTAAGTTTTTTTACATAGTATGTTAACAAAGTATGTTATATTATTTCTGTTCGTTAACAGAGTATGTTATGTTTAATTTTATTTACAAAGCATGTTAACAGAGTATGTTATGTTATTTCTGCTTAAGTTTATTTACACAGCATGTTAACAGAGTATGTTATGTTATTTCTGTTCGTAAACAGATCATGTTATGTTATCTCTGTTTAGTTTATTTACATAGTATGTTATACTCGTTAACAGAGTATGTTTTGTTTTTTCTGTTTAAGTTTATTTACAGAGCATGTTATACGCGTTAACATTAACTTGATTTTAGTCGCTTTGTACTTACATTGAGATTGGGCGTCTGTGGATGATTCTCCGTGTGCAGCTCCTTCTTGGCATTCAAAGTGCCCAGCTTGGTGTTCACGCTGAACTTGTCGCCGTTGCCCGCCGTTGTGTCCACGCTCTGGGATCGCACTCGCATGATCAGCGCCTTCTTCACCGTGTCTATGAATCGCGTTCCCGCATTGCCGCCTCCCCCTCCACTGCCCCCGCCGCTGGCAACGCCCTCCGACTTGGGTGTCTCCGGGGTGGGACTGTTGGCCAGCGTCTGGGCGAGATCGGCGCCGAGGAAGTCGCGCGTCTTCTCCTTCAGCTCCTCGACCAGGTTCTGGAGGAGGGAGGAGCGCGTGCGCAGCTCCAGCTTGGCGAACTTCTCGGCCTTGTAGCAGGCGTTCTCCGCATTGATCAGCTTCGTCAGCAGGAACTCCTTGAACTCCTGGCCCTTCCGGAACACGGCCGGACTGGGCAGCGTGGGTCCGAAGAAGGGCACATCGTCCCGGGCCGTCACACTGACCTTGTACCGGGTGTGCGGCGAGTTGGGCTCCAAAGGTTGAACCACAATAAACGCGTGCAGAAAGTGGCTGGCAATCATGTCGGGGGAGAAGGGCGTGTTCGTCTCCTGGAACACGATGGCCACGATGTCGTTGCCGATGTGCCGCTTCCGCTGCAGCTGCTGCGGATCGCCCTCCGTGTGGGGCAGCAGCGTGGACACGTGGAACATGATCTCGCGCTCCTTGAACACCTCGTAGACGGCCGTGTCGCCCGTGTGCCCGTTCTGGATGTCCAACCCGCCCCTGTAGCCCTTGTGCTCCTTCAGCCTGATCCGCTGGCCGAGCACGTCGAGGAATTCCTCAAAAGCAGGCGATGTATTCTGATTGCCAAACAGTTCCTCCTCCGTGGTCTGGCCGTACCGCTGGTACAGCACCCCGAACTTGAAGTGGGAGACGAGGACGTGCTCGTCGTAGACACTGATCAGCTGGGAGGCCTTGGGACAGAGCACGGGCATGAAGTGGTCCACCTGGATCTGTTCGTTCAGCAGTCGCACCATTTTCGCCGGACTCGGCGATGAACCCAGACAGGAGACGGGAATCTGTTCGTGCATCGTGCCCGTGCGCAGTCTCAGGAGGATGCGCATGTGCTCCTGGCTGGCCACATTCTCCGTCTTGATGGAGATGAGCACGGGGCCGAGCTGATCGTCGTGCCCGACGAGATTCGAGTGCTCGCGGGCGGCGTAGAAGCGTCTGTAGCACTTGGCCGTGTCGTCCGTCTCGAACTTGGCCATCCACGTGGTCTGCGGCAGCTGGGGATTGCCCCGCGAGTCAAAGGTCACCTCGTGCTCGGTGCCATCGACCCAGTAGCCGCCGTGCAGCGGCAGCAGGATCATCGGATACGGCGATGGCTTCGATAGCGCCTCCTCCAGCAGTCGCTGCGAGGCGGGAATCGCCGAGACGATCGACGAGTTCGAGGACATCGAGGACTGCGACTGATAGTGGTGGCCATTGGACAACAGCTGTCCGCCCGTCGCGCTGATCACGCCACTCAGCTGGGGCGAGGCCGGGGTGGAGCTCGAGGCGGAGCCGGAGACGGAGCTGCTCGAATGGTTCATCGAGTGACGCAGTGTGGCCCGGGATCCCGAATGTTGCAGTTGTTGTTGTTGTTGCTGTTGCTGTTGTTGTCCACCTCCCGATCCATTGTGAATGGTATCATGTGGTGAATGCGGCTGTGGCACACGCTCCTCGCTTCCACCTCCGTTGCTGCCACGATGATTCTGCAAGTAAAAAAGGGAGAGGGAAGAGGTTAACAACAGAGCAAAGTGTACTCGACTGTGAGAGACCCAGTAGTCAGGCTCCTATATACCAGTTGTCATTAAAATGTAAGTTGTACGAGTAAGATAAACACTTCTAGTGCCGAAAACATGCTTGTGACGAACGTTACTAAATTTTATAAATAAACTATTCGTAAAAAGAAAAATGCCGAATGCCAAACTAATTTTTAAGCATAATTTATAAATACAAACTAATATCGTTCGTCACAAAATTGGTTAACAGATATTTTGGCGCATGGAAATGATTTCGGCACTAGACTTTTGTCTCGTAAACTTAAAAGCTTATTGAAAAATATGAAAAAACTATTGTTATTAATTTTTGTTATAAAAATGATTGGAATCTTGGCAATTCTAAATTTTAAAATCTCCTTATGACCTAAAGATAGATGCATAAAAAAGATATTAAATCTTATTAAATCGATTCGACTGTTTATACCGATCACGAATCTCTATATATTTATTAAATCTGCCTGTGACACACATTGTCACAAACTTATAAGCCCCTTCAAACGCTTTCAATACCGGGTCTAACTAGCTTTTTGTGTGGGATTAGCTTTCATACTATACATGGCATGTAGGAGTCGACTGCATTATAATTTCATGCAATTATCGTGCACCCCTCTCCCCTCCCCCTCTAGGAACACCCCCCTCCCTCCTGAACTTGCCCCTTGTGGCATGATTGGATAATGACAGGAGGATAATGGCCAACTTTGTGTATATGTCTGGAGGCTGCTTGCAATTTTGTTGGCTAACAACAAATATGACAAAATGTGGGCGAGTTTTGTGCCTGAATTCAGACCAAAAATGGAGTGGAAGAGGCAGAGAGAGATAAAAAGAGGAAATGAGAGAGAGGAAGTTGAGGAAAAGAAAGAGTTAAATTTGTTTTTTTTTTTAGTATTAAGCCAACATTTGAATTTGAAATAAGCGCAAATAGAAACAGAAATATGTGGAAATATATTTACACTAGGGAGATAGAAGGGAGAGAGAGAGAGTGAGCGAGAGAGAGAGACTTGAGGGCAGGGCGAGTTGACTCCTTTTAGGTTTCTTTTATCATTAAGCCAACATTTTGATTTGACGTGAAATAGAAAAAACACAAAAGAGAATAAAACGAGTTCCGCCTGGCGCCAGTTTTAGCTTTTGTCTAGTCGTGTTCCTCCCAAAGGGGAGCGATAAAAGGAGAGAAAGGGAGGAGAGAGGAGAGAGAGACATATTAAAAAGTTCTTTTATATCTTTAGTATTCCATTTGCCATTTGTCTGTTTTTGGCCAGCTGGCAACTCTAGTTGGCAACTCAACTTGCAGCCAAGTTTAAGTTTGGGCTGAGTTTGGGACGTTGAATGGGGAGTTATATTCTTTTTTTTTGTCGGGTTCATCGATAGTTCGTGCCTTGATTTAATAGTCTGCCAGCTGCCAACTGCAACTGCTGTTAAATGCGATTTTATTCGAAGAACCAAAATACGAAAATTAGGAGGAAAAAAAAGCGAATATTTACTCAACAATCTAAAACACAATCAAATGTTGCGCTTGTGTGCGAAGCAGCGTTATACTGCCTTACACTGAAAAAAATGAAATAAAAGCATCGTACTATCACTGCGGACGGCAGTCCGCGCTAGTGACGAAAGCAGCACGAAGGGTGCGAAGGCGACTAGCATATATACACAGGAAGAATGGAAAATTTGCTATG